>JBBPDA010000037.1:3702660-3730052 GCA_037974385.1 Arnoldichthys spilopterus
GTGGAAACACAATATTTTAAAAACCAAACCATATATAGTGTAACAAAAAATATATCTTTAAAAACACAATTTAAAAGCTACCTTCCCTCTTCTATCTTCCCTATAACCATATATTAATTGGGGCAGTGGTGATGTAACAGTTAGGGTGTTGCCACTGTGTGCTGAAGGTTGCTGAAGGTAAACTCCACAAAGTGAGATACAACCCACCTTACATGGACTTTTCTGGCTGTATTTTAGCTAGAAACTTTGTTAGTTGATTAGCAGAAACCTGGCTCAGCATTTAACTTGATAACTCAGCATCGTAGTTTTGAATCCTTTCAGGTCATGTAGCTCAGTTCACCAGCTGTTCTCTCATAGATCACTTTTGGTAGGCACTAACTACTGCATACCTGGAACAGTCCACAAGAGCTATTGAGATGCTCTGACTCAGTCATCTAGCCATCACAATAAGGTCCTTGTCAAAGTGACTCAGACTCTTATGCTCACCCATTTTTCCTGCTTCCAGAACATCAGTTTCAAGAACTGACTGTTTCCTTGCTGCTTAATTTATCCCACGCCTCTGACATGTGTCATTGTAGTTAGTGTTATTCACTTTACCAGTGGTGTTAATGTCATGGCTGATGGGTGTATGTGCTTTCATGGTCAAGTCAAGTCAATTTTATCTCTATAGCGCTTTTTACAACTGACTTTGTCACAAGGCAGCTTTACAGAATCTGGGTCAGAGTTCCTAATGAGCAAGCCAAAGGCGGCAGAAGCAAGGAAAAACTCCCTTAGTTGTAGGAAGAAACCTTGGGAAGAACCATGGTGCATGAAGCCTTTAGCTGGCCGCCGGTTGCCAGACCTGTTTGGCCCTTTCAGAGGTACCAGACATAGGATAGGGTGCTAATATAGCCCAGTTGGGAAGCCCATCAGATAATACGACCATTTCACTACTCAGAAAGTTTAAAATAAGTGTTAAAATAATAATCTACAGGGCTCTGTTTATCTCAACCTTGTTGTTGTGATGCATATATATATGGGACACCTTATTGTCTACACCTTTAAATTATACATGCTTTCTTGCTACATGTAGTTTTTAGCTGTTGCCATTTTGTTCTGACATTTTTGGTATTCCCACCTCTTTTGAGAAAGTCATGTTCTAGAGGCATCCCATGCTAAGTTGGCTGGTTCTCTCATGGTTCTTATTTGCATGTTTTCGCTGTTTCGGAAGTCGCTTTGGATTGGCGTCAGCCAAATGAATAAAATGTAAATGTAAAATGCATGAAGTTGAAAAGTCAGCATCTTAATTTTGCATAGTTCTATGAATTTACATTGGTTTCACACCAGTACTGACTGAATGACAGTACAAATGTGGAAGTGTCCCCTAAAGGCCTTCACACACCAGCTGTGATTTTTGTGTGAAAAACAGAACAGGAATTTTATTCATAAATTAAAATTCCAGTGAAAAGGCAAACACCAATACTTTAACGGATAAACAAACATAAATGCTGTAATGTTTTGTGCAAAAGCAGATTAAACACGTAAATGTGTGAAACAGCGAGAATGTGACATGACAAATTATTTTTTTACGGGTAGGAATAGTGCCAATATATCATGGGCAATAGATTATTGCACAGCCCTAGTTGTGTACATGACATTGTAGGTTGTGTTGTGTGGATGCTGAACATGATGTTTAACAGCTTCAATCTTGTGTCTTATGGGATTATGTGGAGTGAAGAAGGTAAAGAAAACATGCAGGGCTTTCTTTGAGGTCTTTCACATGAACTGCATACCAAATGACATCATCCATCGAATGTAAAAAATGAGTTTTGGTGAACAAAGAATGGGATAAAATGAATCAAGTTTTCCAACAATGGCATAAAAACTGTTCTCTCAAACCAGCTGTAAATACACAGTGACAGTCAACAAATTTGATCTTTTCTACAATTTTTTCAAAGATTATATAAATGTTAACATCTTGGATAGTGTAGAGGTTTTTGGCTCAGGGGATGACCCACATGCCGAACTGGACTGCCCTCTTGTGTCTGCACAAATACTTGCACAAAGCAACTTGATCAGCAAAGGCCAAACAACACACTACAAACTCTGTAGAGCACAAGACATTTTAGCTATTCTTTTTGTTTATCAGAAGAAATACTAATATTTCTGCACCATTAAACACAAACAAACCAAATGTGATCTCTGCATTTAATCCATCACATGTGCACACATGGAGCACTGGGCAGCTATCAACAGCCCTTGGGGAGCAGTGTTGCAGGACGGTACCTTGCTCAAGGGTACCTCAGTAGTGCACAGACTTGAACCTGCAACCTTCTGGTCGCAAAGACAATTTCCTACCCACTAGGCCACCACTGCCCACTGTGGTATAACGCAATGAATGTTAATCACTGTTACAGCTGGATTACAGTGTCCAGTAGCTTATGTGATTACATATGTATTAAATGCAAGTAATGATTTAAATGATATATATGTAAATTACTGTGTAATATGTATCCTAATGTAATTGTATGAGTAAAAACAGACATGTATAAGCTACAGTGCTATGAATCAGCTGTAGGAATTAATATCCCTAGTAGTTACATGGATACTGCATGCATTGTCATAGGGGCACGAAATATAAAATGGGACCACAATTTCTATAACCGGTACTAAAGATTTACATTATGCAACATTTTTATATAGCTTCAAGAACAATGCTACAGTTTTTGATATCCTCTAAAGTTCAGGTGCATCCCACTGCAATAGTGCCATTTAACAGTACAATAAAGGTAAAAACAATCCTAATATTAAGCTTTTGAAGCTGTATTTTTCTTACGGTTCTCATTAATGTAGTTCATGTCCATGCAATTCTGAAAACAAAAACCCACGGCTGCTTCATTAAAGAGAAAAACGCACGACTATGGTGTAGTGTTTTAATAATGACAAGCATAAAGTTAAACTTAGAACATAGGAAAGCATTGCAGGGCACAGACACAGTCAGCAGGACGAAGATAGGGAAACTAAAAAGCAGCTGGGTTAGAGAATACAAGAGTAATGAAGCTCAACACTCGCCAGAAGTGTGTGAATGTTCTAAATAAATAAGTGTCAGACAGTGAAAAAGGCTTCACATACAGCACCCACTGACTGTATGTAGGCACTGTGACCTACGGTGGCTCCTTATTGTCTTTTAGTCTCACGCAAAAAAAGTGCAGTAATAATGTACTGCAAAGCTTGAACTGTTAGCAACTGTGTCTATTACAGCACATTCACATTTTTTTCCATGTTAAAAAAAGAAACGATACAGTAGGTTAACATTTTATGCAGGAACAAATAAAAATGATTTACAACATAAACAATATTACAAGGCTTCCAGTGTAGCCGTCAGAGTTCAGGAGAATCCCAGTGCGAGAACGGCACTGCACGGAAAACATCAACCTCACAACCTGTTCATGTTAAAGAAACCCTTAAATTCTGTTAAATTCTCTTCTTGTTTTCAGTTACATAGACTTTAAGCAGGAGTAGGCCTGTCACATTTTTTACATAACCACCCAGTCACAAATATTTGAAAAGATCATTTACCCATTTTTAGCTTTCACGATTACATCAGTGAACACATTCACTGATGCACGTGGATCTTACGAGAACAACTCACATTTTCTTGACTCTACACGTGTGGTGGTTGAGGTCAGAAACGTCTGAGAACGTGCACACAACCAAGCAGTGTACCATTAAATCTAGTAAGGGTAATATAACCCAGGATAAAGATCATTTACACAGCTAATCAGCCAACCTGTCCACTTTAGGCTTGTAGTTTTACTAGTTATGTTAACATAATAGCTATTTGACCATTAATCGCAGTTATTATGATTTCCAATATAAGCTAAAATTTCCACATGAACTGAGCACTATAAGCAGCACATTTCTGTAGTGTTGCTGTCCTAATAAATGGAGTCATAGTTTGGCTCAGTCCTGAGTCTCATTTCCTATTCCCTTACTTTGAGACATACAGAACATAGCAGAGCTCAGTGCAGCCAAGAGCAGCAGCCTTTATCTAATATGATCGTGAAAAAATCTGGCACAATTAAATCAACATGACAGAAAAAACTCACACAACCACACAACAGTAATCCAGCCTTAACATAAACAGCCAATATGTAAACAAACGATTTAAAAAGTAAAAGGTTCAAAATGCAGATCAAACAGGACAAGAGGAAATGAAGTCTAAGGTGCTCTCAGCTTTCATAAAAGGTCTCTCTCATCTGCAGCAAAAGAGACTAAATTAGGACTAGTGCATGTTATTTAAACTAAGTGGGTATTAAATAATCCAAAAATTAAGGTACAATCAGGACGTTACCCAACAATAGACTCAAACTCTACTGTAAAACCTACTGTAAAACTCAACCGTTTCGACTAAAGTGGCACAGCTTTCAACCCACTTAAAAAAACCTCAACAATTCTGTATCAGCACAAATACGAGTGTCTGAGAAGGGGGGGTGGGGTGGGGTGGGGATTTTGTTGTACCTTTAAGGCGGTCACTACTGACGATGTTAATAATTGAGTGATCTAGTGATTATTTGGTAATCATATATACACAATTTAGAACAGCAACTTCAAGAAATTTGTCACTATAAACATAAATGTGCATTAGTGAGATTCTACTAGTGTTGGTTTCCTCCTTTTCAGTGGTACATCCCCTTGTTTTCAATGTTCAGACTGAACACAGAGTTCTAATGACCTGTGGATGTTCTGTTTATCAATTCATTTGTAAAGTGATCTCTACACCGATTCTTCAAGAATGTACATTTCGATCAATTTGCTGTTAACTGACTAACTGATTTAATCAAATAATTGTGAAAGCTCTAAATAAAATAAAGTATAACAAATAAAAAAACGAAAATAAAAAAACAAGTTTACAACAACTGAAGTAGAGGGATTAAAAAAGTTATAAAACTGAAGACACAATATCATTATCAAACCATAAAACATGGGGGAAAAATGTACTAAATAAGTTGGTCTAAAAAAAACATTGCATGCTTTAAACGTGTATTAGGTCCACATTATTAACTGTGGCGGTGGTAGAAACGTCAATATAATAGTCAATAAATATTACACCAATTATAGCTTTAAATAGTAAGACATGATACAAATGTTTAACATGGAAAACATGCCTGACTGGCACTGTTTACAGCTGTGTGGATTATTGGGCAAAACTTTGGATATGATTGTCAGGTGTTACACAAAAATCACGTTAGCAATCAAGTTTTCCCCAGGTCACCCAAAGTTCATCCTTTGGTTTGTTTTAGTAGCAATGCTGTGCACAACATAAGAAATAAAAAAGTAATTAACTTCTGAAATGTGTATATGACAAGCATGGACAAGTGTAACATTAGCATTGCCCATGCAGATCCTTCGCTGTATCATGAAACCAATTCCCAAGCAGGAAGGATTACTCAATCTGAAAACCTGGACTAAAATAATCCCGCCACCAGCGCCCTGCAGCGTATGGGACAAGAGGGGTGGAAAAATGGAAAGGGGGATTAATAATGTGTATATGAGGCGCTAATCTTAGCTCAACTTCTTTGAAGATAAGCCTCTCCTGCCTAAATCCTCTCACAGGTCTTAAATAACCTCCAGATTGTGTAACAGTCAGTGTTTTACATAAAGATTCTTGTCAGACAGAGGCAAAATACGGAGCCAAGGTGAGCTCACTCAATGACGCGATTAAAGGTGCGAAGATGCTAATGCTAATATGCTAAAGTTAGAAGAACAACACAGTGAGCTATGCTAACCAGGTAAAATAAGAACAATAAATATATACCCAGATGTAATAACAGTGCGATCCAGTGCAGAGCATACATACGTTTCTGCAAAAGAGGCATTTTCACACAAAGGTATGACACCTTAGCACGGGCATAAACACACACACAGTAGTAGCAATTATTAAGCAAGTCATTTATTGCTAATCCTGAACGTCCTCGACCCTCACACTTAACGTACCCCCTTGACACACGCACACACACGCACACGCTATCAAAACAACTTCATTTTTTTCTGTTCACAGGTTAATGTAAGTTAGTTGGGCCTGACGGTACCTCATCAAAACTTCCTGGTTAACAAACAGTTCTTAAAATAACGAGATTAGTGGCCTACAGGTGCCTTACTACAGGAACTGCCTATGATCTGAGTGGAGAAACACAAGGCCCAAAAGTAGCAGCCAAATCCCCCTGCGGGTGAAGGGCCTGGCTGTGGATGCTAGCGGCCTGAGCCAAGGACGCTCATGTTTTGTTCCTGCTGAACATGCGCTCTCCCCGCAGGGTGAGGTGCTGGAGCTGGTACTGAAGCACCTCGGTGTCTGCCGGCTCCCTGAGGCTCATCTTGTCCAGGTTGAGGTAGTCCAGGGACTTGGAATGGGCCCGTTTACCTTTAAGCAGGCAGAGGGGCAGGGGCCCGTGCAGAGCCTTGCTGGGCTCCCCGGCCGCCAGCGACCTGAAGCAGGAGTCGCCCGAGCTGGGCATGCGCCTCCTTCTGCGCCCGTTGACGGCTGGGATGTCGTAGGGCTGGTAGAAGCGGCTTTTGGCTTTGTAAATCCGCGAGGCGCGGTGCAAGCCCAAATCCGTGGGCTTTTTCACAGGACTGGGCAAGGCCTCTGTGTTGCTCTTCTCAGGACCAGACCACTTGTGGGCCAATTTGAGAAGCTCCTCGCCAGTGGTGAAGCCCACCAGGTAGTTGGAGTTCATGTGGAGGATTTGGTAACCAGAAACAGTACTTTTGATGGGCGAGCAAGGGGTACTGGAGCAGCGCGGCTTGTCTGCTTCAGGCTTCAACGTAGCTTTGACCTCTGCAGCAGGCAAAATGGATATGGGCGCCCTGGACACTCCACTGACATCCATCTCCATCTTTAATGACATGACCTGGCAGAAAAGATGAGGAAGAAGAAGAAAAAAAAAAGAAAATAAAGAAAAGAGAACCACAGATAAAACAGTCAGAAAAGCAATATTAAAGAAAGCACTTTCAAGTCAATGGACGTTTAATCAGCCTCATATATATACAGGAAAACATGTAGCAATGTGCAATCACATCATCTGTTGCCCTTGACTCATAAAACCCTGAAGAGTGTCCCTTCTGCTTAAATAACATGGACATATGGTCAGGCCGGTTGCCCTGCCAAACACATGGTCAATAACAACATTGACATGAAAAAACAGGCTTTCGGGACACAAACACTCTAGAAAGACCACAGGTGATACTTATCTACCCCCAGGTGAATATTTATAGAATATTTTCAGTCATATGCAAAAGTTTGGACACCCCTGATGAACTGTATACTTTCTAAGTGAAAAGGAGTACAGGCACTTCACAGAGAACTCATATTGTGGCCTGTGCACTAATTTTCATACAGAAAATCAACAAAACATGTAATTTGAGCAGGATGTTCAAACCTTTGCATAAGACTGTATTACCCAATACAGTCAGAGGAATTATCACAAGACCTTTACATTAACCAGCTAGCAAACACCAGACAAACAATAATATATTACACTGGGTTTCTCTCTGCAGGGATAGGTGGCCTTCATATGGCTCTGATTTCCATACACAGAGGAGACAAATGGAACTGCACATTCAGGACCTGGCATGCACGCTCCTTTAAGGGCTGCATAGAAGATTCAGATGGAAAATATCCATTAGCAGAATGACTGTGTGCCAGCAGAATAATGCAGGCTTTAGGATGGACGACCTTTCATATAAAGAAAATTTTAATTCCTTATCACTGAATACGGTCCTATTACATGAAACACCAGGGAGGGAAAAAAACGTGATTTAAAGGCCTTGGCTGCTGTTGCACCTCAAATCTTGCCAGTGTGTTGCAGTAGTTCCGGACCAGGGCCCTTCTACACCGAAATCTGCATTTACAGAACAGCTGCACATGCTCCAGCAATGACATGGTGCATCACATCATCACCACACCGCCTTCACCACAAGCAGAGCTTTAACTACAGCGGACACAACAACACATTAAAGAAGAGCTGCATATTTGTACATTTAATAAATAGTGAACATAAAATCTATAAGTGAGAGGAGGTTGAATTTCCACACCTCCTGCACCTCCAAAAGCCACAACACACTGGAAACTTTTTATTGGTGTCAATTCAAGAATAACGTTCATGTCAGGGGTCGAGATGAAAGAAAATACCAACACACACAAAAAAAATTATCCAAACTGATCAAATAAATCATTTTTCTTTTTTTCTGTTCTCACATATGTCCATATTAACACGAATGCGTTTTTCTGAATGTGATATTTCACAATAACATGACGAGATTAGTCACACAGCTCACATCGCTGTCCTTCCACATAACCCACATCACACCACACAGGAAGCCTCCTGTCACACGCTGGAAAAGGCATCTGACTGTAATAGACGCTTATGTTCACTTCCACTGTCAATCTCCTGTCCAATCAGACATATGCACCATAATCTCGACCTGCTGATGTCGTTTTTGACTCGTTTTCTCGGCCCTCAGCCTTTCAACCCCGGCTGCGACAGCCCAAAGCTAACAACCTACATCATCATTATGGGCCCGGGGAGGAGGCCAGCCCCGAAATGCTGATAGAGCTCTGGGGGGAAAACGGACAAGATGATGCAAGCAGTGCAATCCGGATCAGGGGAGAACACATCAAGCCCAAGCCGAGCCGAGAGCCCGCGGTTCTCTCTGAAGTACTACACCGTCCTCCCGCAGCAGCAGCAGCAGTAATGGCTGCGCTCTGCCCCAGCCCCACTGCTCGAGGTGATCAGTGTTATTACCCGCTACAGGCGCCCGTGCTAGACCGTGAGCTGCCAAACCAGGCCTGATGGGCCGCGGTCGCGTGCTCAGTGTTGTGATGGGGTGATGGAAAGCGGAGGAAAAAAAGAATCACATACCTGCTCAGTGCGCTCGCGCCTCCGCCTGTCTGAGCCAGCTCGAGCTCGCGGGGACGCGCGTCCTACACCGTATCACGTGACACGGTGAAGTAATGGCGCTCGCCACGTTCCAGTTCGACACAGCACCTGCGAGCCGACTCCTTCGAACGAGTCACAAGCGAAAGAAGCGGAAAGACATTCGAGTGGGTTCGCGAGCCGATTCTTTAGGACTGATCCGTTTAGAGAACCCCGAAATTCGCTCCAGTAATCTAAAGTTAGAGTCAGTTCATCGAATCTATTCCTTCGACCTGCTTAAGGTTAGATTCAAATCGTTTTCCATCATCAGAAAAGATAAATGGTTAAAATGATAAATGTTCAACATAAAAAGATGGTACAAAATGTTGAAAGTGTTAAAGCAAAGGGAAGTCCAGTTATTAAACAATGTACTGGTTTAAAAAGTCAAGGCAGCTTTATTCCTATCCTCATTAGGACTCTGTAGCCTACTGCTTATTGTATATTGTGTGCTGCATACTGTATTGTATACTATTTTTATATACTGTATATATATAAGTATATATGTATAAATGTATATTGTTCATATACAGTGAATACTGTATGCTGTTTAAACTGCATATGCTGAGTATATTGTACCATATGGAACATTTATGCTTATGGAACTGTATATTGTACCGCCCCATATATGCATATTGTATATTGTGTACTGCACATTGTGGCCTGCATAGTACTTTGTATATTATTTGTCATATTGTATTGTATTGTATTGTATATTGTTGTCTGAACTGCATTGTCTTATTTTGTACTAGAGAGACGCCATTAGCCAGAAACAAAATCCTTGTTTGTGCAAATAAACGTGGCCTATAAAGCTGATTCTGATTACAGTCAGTTCAGGGAACCGGCCAGCAGCTATTTAGCATCGGGTAAATAAAATAATTTTATTATTTTAAATCATTATTATCAAATTATCATCAGTCTTTTTTATTATTAAGATATCTTCTGTTTGCCACATGAACGTAAAGTCTGTAAATGCTACAGGAATGTTTAAGCCTGTTGGACAAAGGACACCTTGTTCAGAAAACATGGTTCCCTAAAGGTTTTCTTCCACAGTCGCGAATTTTCAGATTTATGCAAATAAGAACCACGCTGGACTCAATCAGCTCAGCGTGGGTCGGGTCTGGTATCACGCACCCGGACGTGACATTGGAAAGGGCTTCCCTGCAGTCTAACTGTACATCTGTTTATGCATGAATGTGTCTGAGCTACATTTAATACAAGGATATAAAAACTAAGAACGAAGGAAGGACACCAGCAGTGTCACCACAGGCGCCTTAAAACTACACTTAAATAAACGGCAGCTACAAGAAACAATGAGTTAAACCTGTTCAAGAGCTGAGTTAATAAAATGCTCCGTTTCATGTAGAACTGCCGTCACATACATCTAATCCTGGTGCTATTCTTCTCTTTTTGGGATCATTTTGGTCTCTTTTTTTAGATTTTTTGGTCAAATGTTAAAGCTCAAAAGATGTGATCAACAGCAAAGGAGCCCAGATCTGGGCCCGACAGAATGGTGTGTGTGTGTAAATAAATAAGTAACAGTAATACCATTTAAAAAGCTCAGGATATGTGTACATCTATGAAAAGAAAAGGAAACTGTAAAGGTAATTAGCTGTCACCCAGCTCCAGTGGCAGAGCTGTGGGGAGCAGTGTGGAGCTTGATTTATGGGACTGGTCAGCAGTGAGGAGAACTCAGGTGGTCATAGTAGCTGCTTTGCTAGTTACTGCAGCCAGGAAACACAGGGGCAGCTTCACAGAGACAGATGGAAACTGAACACTGACCTAAGGCCTGTACTGATATTCAACAAGCATGTTATTAATGGAAGGTGCCTTTTGCTGCCAAAAAGATCATGTTAGTGTGAAAAGATGAAATAACAAGCAGCAATGAGTCCAAGGACCTTTTGCCAGTAGAGTGAAGACTTGGTTTATAGGGGTCAGAGTAGACAAAGTGTACAGTCTGTAGATCAGTCTCTAAAACATTTGACCTCATTCATGAGCTACTGATTACCATAGGCAGCCAAATGAATAAATGTAAATGTGAGGCAATATTACAAAGATGACTTAATGTAAGTCTTGTAAGGTGTGTGAGAAAAATCAGTCAGTACTCCAAGAGTTCTAGCATCTAGCCAAGGCTTTATTCATGTCAAAAGTGCAGTTGAATATTTTAGCAATGAATTTACTTAGGCCAAAGTAACAGTGCCAATTTTGGCAAAAACCACAAGATAAAGAACATACACTAATTGGCTTCAACATCAGACTTGTTAAAATGGGACTTGTCAAGGGGTGGGATATACTAGGAAGCATGGGAACAGTCAGTTCCTGAAATTGATGTGCTGTAAGCAGGAAAAATGGGCAAGCATAAGGATCTGAGGGACTTTGACAAGGGACTTACTGCATTGGCTGGACGACTGAGTCAGAGTATCTCCAAAATAGCAGGTCTTGTGGGGTGTTCCAGGTATGCAGTAGTTAGTACCTATCAAAAGTGATCCAACAGACAACTGGTCAACTGGCAACAGTCATGATGCATAGGGTGTAAAAGCTAGCCCATCTGGTCTGATCCCACAGAAAAGGTACTGTAGCACAAAAAGTTCATGCTGGCTATTAATGAAAGGTGTCAGTGGACATAGTGCACCACAGTCAGAGTTGTTTTGGTAGACTGAGGGGGACGTACACAATTAAGCAAGTGATTTTAATGTTATGGCTGATCAGTGTAAATAAAATTGAAAAATGCTGAGTGCATTAACTTGGGAAAAAGGAAAAGGCTGAAGGGCAGGTTTTAAGACTAGAAGTAGACAATCTGATGGAGACTGGGACTAGGCCAATGAAGCAGTTCTTCAGTATATTCAGCACCAGATCTCTGGTTACACCTGCACTACACACCCCTGTGCTATCCACTCCTGGAGCCAACACCATGGCTCCTGCTACTTTAAGCCCCACCTTATGTCAGCACCCAGTTTGGATTTCAACCCAAGGATGTTACTACAGATCAGGTTAGACATGAACTGGCTGGAGGGCCAGATGGCATTAGCCCAAGCGTCCTTATGGCCTGTGCTGACCAGCTTAGCCGAGTACTGCACCGCCCTCATCAACCTAATTTTGAGAAAAGGAGAGGTTCCAGCGCTCTGGAATTCATCCTGCATATTTCCAGTCCCCAAAACGGTGCTCCAAAGCAATGAGACTATAAAGCATTGGCTCTCACCTTCCACATGACTGAGGCCTATGGAGAGACTGCACTGCAGTATGAATGACATACCTGCTGCAGAGAGCTCAGGGTGTGTTGGTTATGAACAGGAGTCTGAGCACAGGGCTGTGATTGACATCATTGCAAAGTTGTGTGGGAGAAACCACTCCACAAATCCACCCTGTGCACCTCAACTTGGCCAAGACAAAGAGTTGGTGGTGGATTTAATGTGTTCACAATGACAAATAGTCACTTTCACTTTCAAAGATCTAGGTCCTCAGTGACATCTGTCTCTATCCTGGGGGAGGAGATGGCAGTGATGGATAGCAACAAGTGCCTACAGGGGTGCACCTGAGTAATAAACAGGACTGGCCACAAAAGATCATGTTCCTTACTAAATAAATGGCCAAGTATAATTATTAGTTTATTTTTTGGGGTTTTTCTTATCTGCTTTAAGGAGTGGTGTGAAACTCTGATGTTTTAAGTAACTGATTTGCAAAAATATTTTAAAAATCCCACACCTGAATAGAACACAGAAATGAACAACGTCTATTCACGCTGCTCTTCTGGAATGCTACTAAATTCCTATTGTTTACACCGGTTACAATAATGATGCGCACCTCCAACTGTGTGTGTTTCATTTTTATAGAAGAAATAGTGTCACTTTTTAACCACACTACTACAGTCTTAAAATTATTACTTGAGACCATTTCACTCAGTGTTATTAATATTATTTACATTTTGTTTTAGAATTCATCAAGTGTCCTTGTTACTTTAAGCTTTGTGTATGATGGTGCAACAAAATTCCTGCAACTTACATATGTTTTGATTGATTTATTCCACATTTTTATATTTTATATTCCACATAATCATGTTTGGATATGATGAAATAAAACATGATGAAAATAGACTTTCTACTGAGACCAAAACAAACTGCAAACACAGTAAGTGTAACTAAAGATATGTAAGAAAAATAGGACTCTCAATTTTCATTTGGACCTTGATACTTTAGCTCCAAAAAGTGCTGCATTCATTCAATGTTCAGTAATAATTAAAATAGCTTTAGTAAAATGTTATACATATCATGGCAAAGTAAACTGTATACATCTGATTGTACATTCCAACATTCAAATATACAATATATGACCAACAAACTAAGTAACTTTTACTCGGATGAACATATAGTAAAGGCTTAATCAGCCACAGCTGGGGCAATACCAGAGTACAATAAGATTGTTTGGCATATTTGACCTAATGTCATATAGTACGATGACTACAGGTAAAATGGGACAAATCAAGACCTGTAACATTCAATTTAATGTAGCATGATTTGTCAAGAGACGTTCAAGTCTTCTTCAGTTTTGCAGAATCTGCCACAGACTCCTGCTCATTCAGCACAGTTGCTAAGGAGTCTTGCTTTTTCACATTCACTGGTGTTGCAGACAACTGCTGCATTTTGCCATCACAACATTCTTCTTGAGAAGACTGCTTATTGGGCTTTTCCTGGGTAGTGTTGATGACCAGTTTTGACCCACTTTCATCGTCCTGGGGGTTGGCCTGTTGTGATGTCATATGGCAATAATTATCAAAAGAAGATATCTGATTTGCCTTTGTTACATTTTCAGGAGCACAGGTGGAGTGGGTCAAGACATTACAGCTTGGAGTTTGGGTTGAGGGGTCCTGGTAGTCTGACTGAAGCTGACCTTTATCAGATAGGCCTTCACTGGACACTGGCAGAAGAGAGGTGGAGGTGTTGATTGCTTTGTCATTGTGAGATTCTGTTATGATGAGGTTTATGGATGCGTTGCTTTTTGTTGCCTGCTGAATCGACCTCTGATGTGACAGCTTGTCTTTAATAGCACCATGACCTAGATCCACTTGGCCTGATCTGGATGCTCTGGAAGGTGAACCTCCAACACCTGGGCAAAGTAAAGTACATAATGTCTTATATGCTTACAGGGACACAGGGACCCAGACCCTTAAGTCATAAGCGTTTCCTCAGTTTATAGGTAAACTGGAATCTGACTTACACACATTAATTCTACTATCATTTAATCCAAGATTTTTAATGCAAAGAAACTAAAAGGACACAATTATCAAACGTGTCCTGGGTCGCCAATGTAGATGATCACCCAGAGATGTTCACAGTTCAAATCATGATAGTCCTGGAGGAGGTAAAAGCCAATAGTTTTCTAAATCATTTTTGTATATAAATCTCTAAAACATCTCTCAACCTGTATCCAGCTCTTGATCCACCTCTTCATTAAGGTGGCACAGACTTGTGGATGTCTGCCCCTCTGTGAACTATAAAAATTGACAAAACTTCACTGCTACATACAGACATTTTAAACAAAATCTGCGTTGGTGAGGATTTTTCAGGGGTCCAAATCATGAGGTAGCTTGTGAACAACCCCTGATGTCTCAAAAGACAACACTAAAATGTTCGGCTACACAGTGAAGTTGTTTTTCATTGCTGTTGAATCATACTTCAACCACACAGACAGATGTGTGCTACTGTAATGAAGATGTGGATACAGTTTGACTGGACAGAGAAAACTTTTGGGGATATATTTAAAGGAAAAAATGACTATTACTAAACATGTCTTGGCTAAAAAATGTTGTAAATGTAATGTTTTGCTGAATTTCCCTTAAAGACCAATGGCTGTTTTATTTCTTTTAATGTCACTACCTAAATAGGATAAAATAATAGAAACCTGGCAATTAGTCAACAAGTAATTTAGTTAAGATGGGAGAAATTAAAAACCTAAAAAATGCTTAAAACAGAAATTGGCTCCTTATCCATAGCAAAAGTTCCTTTTTTTGCGCATCTACAATAAATTGCGGTGCCAATAAACCAGTGGTTCTCAAGCCAGTCCCTCAGGACCCCCAGATGGTCTACATTTCTGCTGGGTGCGCTGTGAATTGGCAAAATTGGGTCCCTGAGGACCAATTTTAGAACCACTGACCTAGATAATCTTTTAAAAAGTTTAAAGGATTATTTTTGTAAAAGAGATGTGTATACATGCCTGAGGCAGTTTGCTCTGGTGACTTCCTTGCCAGAGATTGAGTGAATGGACAGGGTAAAACTTTTGCAGGAGTGTAGGTGTTTAAAGGAGCTTTCTTTCCTTGAAGAGCTAAGAAACAAAAAAAAACCCCAAAACTGTTACACAAGAATACGAAGAACAAAGAATGAAGAACTGTTACATAAGAATAAAAGTCAGACAACAAACTCATAAAATCTACTAAAATATCTCCTTTGTCCCATACCTGGTGAGCACGCAGAAATGTCAAGCAGGGAGTGATGGGATTTGGCTATTGAGGCAAGGAAGTCGTCGACTTGTTTGAGGGAGAGTGAATTGTGGAGGGTTTCCAGTGGGCAGATGGAGGGAACCATGGAGTATAACTCAAACCCTTAAATGAAATATAAAGCACACAGATGAACCTTCAGAACAGCAGTAAGAAAATTTCCCTTAAGTAAGCATAAGAATTTAGCGCATTCAGATCACAGCACACAGAGATTTGGCGTTCCATTTCCTGAGAGAATGACAAGGAGCAACAGCACCATCAAACGTGTGTTTGAGGTGGGCAAAATGGAAGCAGATGGGTCACGAAGGTACAGTGCAATTCACTAAGAAGCTCTACCTACCACAAAGTCATCAGCCAGGATGAATGAGAATGGTCTACTTACCTCACACACCACTTTCAACAAAGTCACATGTTTCATTTGATTGACATCTTATTCATATTTTGACACATAAATATAAACCTATATAATAAAGATATAATATAATAAATATACGCAGCTACATTTTAAATGGAAGTATCAATCTAATTCTCAATGCACAAACCACAAAGAGAGATTTGCGGATTCTCTGCAGCTACTGTTTTACATATACATGTTCAATGGCAAACACTTATAAAATGCCTCATTGCTGGCAGCAAAGCAATTTAGTGAATAAGCAGTGAATAAATCAGCCCATGACAGTTGTAGCAGCTGGACTAGTTCCATGGGGATAGTCCAAACTGTTGAATGTAATTCAGAAGACATGTAAAAGCAACAATAACTATATCATTTCTGCTAGACAAACGTTTCTGGTGTGTTCTCTAAGTGGAATTGGAATTTTAAGTAATTTTAGCATTACAGGTTTTCTCTTTGAAGATGGATGAGAGAAGCTTAAACCAGACCACAAAGATTCTGCACAAAATCTTATACAGAGCACTCCAGTGAGTTGTCCCTGTATAGGCTAGTTGGCATTTTTAACATACAGTATGTAATACCAACATGGTGAATTACAATGATCATTGTGTTCACTGAAATATACTTATGATCAATGGTGGTGGATAGACAAAAAATGCAAATCGAATGCTGTTAAAATCCAAAGAAATACAGCCCCAATTTTCAAAAAAAAAAAAAAAAAGCTAAAAAGGGCGAGAAAAAAAATAACTTACAGAAAGCCCAAACTAGGAACAACTACACTATTGCTGTGAGAGTATTACATGTATTCTGGTTTATTTTGATAAATGTTCGAGTATGTAAAAGGGTTGATGAATGGATACTGATAAACCTTTCCCCCAGTCAGTAATGCTTGTGCTTGTTTTTGAAGTAGAGGACTAGAACTAAAATGCTGAACATGCAGCAAACGTTTCACTCAATGTCCAACTGTTTTCCTAGATTCCCCTTGTCTTTCTCGAATCTGGAATGTATAGAGTATTTCATTAGCTGTACATACTAATTTGATTCCTGATTGGGGCTTTCATGTTAAAATAAGCCGACTGTGTGCTTCAATGTTGCCCCAACTGTGTGAATGTAGAATTACATAAACAGTTAATATACTCATGGCCCCTTTAAAGGAATTATCATGATCTTACCTCTGCGGCGTTAAAGTATAATGAGTTTTAAGTTGCAAAAAGACACTTCTGTTGGGGTCATAACATTCAGAATCCAATGTATCTTGCTCCAATGTAAAAGCAGAGCAAAATAGCCACTTGCCAGAGAGGCACAGGACATTAAGGACATAAACACAAAAAAAATTCTATTTTTTTTTACTAAAGCACACAATGCACCATCTCCTACAAAGACAGAACAAACAGGGACTGAGAATATGGTGAAGGTTAAAATTGGGGCTAAAATCCAGAAATAAGGGAGTGGACATCTACAAAAATCAGGAATCAGAGCCAAAACAACACAAACGACAGTTAAACAGGATAGAAACAAGAAAAATGATAATTAACACTTACCACAGAACATACTGGGAAACACTGACCCATTTAGAAAAGCAGATTAAAAACAAAACAAAACAAAAAACAAAACAAAACAAAAGAATAAAAATGCTACCAGAGTTTTAGAACTTCACAATACAGCTACGCTCTTAAAACATTTTAGGAATTTAAAAATGTGTTTCAAATACATAAGGGAAAATGTGCCTAATTTAAGCTACATAATGCCTGCTTAAACCTACTAAACACAGCCCTCACTAGTGCTACTGCAATGGCTTATTTTCTGGATAGGATCTTTAAGCCTTAAACTATACTTATATTCATAACAAGCAATAACTTTGCACAATCAGAAAATAACGGACAGAAGTTTCATGTTAAAACAAGCCAATTTCTCATTTCAATTTCACGGAATCTGCTTCATTATTTCTGTCACCAAGTTTGAAGTTTTTTCACTAAATGTGAATTATGTAATTACATGATGCAAATTCAGTAAAGAAAAATATGCATATAACAATCTTATTCAAGCAATGCAACACTGAGCCTTGTTAAAGCCACTCATAGAAAAAGGCAAACCAACTTTACATCACCTTCTGTCACATTACTGTAAAAGAAAAACAAACTTTTCAAGCCATTTGAATCCCGTTGCTGATGATATGCAGCAGAACTGAGCGAAGGAAATACAGGGTTGTAAAAAGCACATGGTTTTTGAAGTGTTGCACGAGCATTTCAGCCATCCCAATGTTCATGGCCACATTCCATGTGCACCCCCCTGAAGTTAGTGGGAAGGAACGGAGGTCTTAATCCAGAACAAAATAGCGGGGGTTTGGGGGGGGAGGTGACGGGAAAAGGGTGTATTGGGAATTAACGAAAGCAAACATACCATTGGTTGGGTGTCGCGCAAATGAGATAGAAAATCTTTTTACAGCAGAACCTTGCGTGGTCTCTGAGAAAGAGAAAAACAGGTACCTGAAATGTACAACAGCTAACAGAAAGAGGGGTTAGAAAAGGGCAGAAGAAAGCAACTATTAGTGGGCATGCAGGACAGAAGGGTGAGGGAAGGAGAGGAGTGTTTATTTTAGTGAGTTAGAAGTGTTGGGATTTTGTCGGGCAAAAAGATGCCCCCAACAAAAAAAACAAAACCCCGACCATTATCTGCTTTTCAAAATGGCAGCATGTGTTTGATCCATCAGGTGTCCTATATGATGGATGGATTGATAAATACACATTCTCCTCCAAACCACATAACCTCTATCTAATCCAGCTTTCCATTGCAAACCCTTACAGTTCTACATACCAATCGACCCAATCCACAGCGCTTTGTTGGTTTTCACTGAAACACATTTATCAATGCTAAAAAAATTAAGAAATCCTGGACTTAAAGACAAATAAGCAAAACTATACACTGATCAGCCACAACATAAACATCTGTACAATGTACAATCATGACAATGACACCTGTCAGAGGATGGGATATATTTGGCAGCATGTGAACAGTCAGTTCTTAAAACTGATGTGTTGCAATCAGGGAAAATGGGCAAGTAAATGGCTCTGAACAACTTTAACAAGAACCAAATTGTGACGGCTAGATCACTGGGTCAGAGCATTTCCAAAATGGCAGGTCTTGTAAAGTGGTATCCAGTGGTTAACACCTACCAAGTGTTCCAAGGAAGGACCACCAGTGAACTGGCAACTGAGTCATGGGCACCCAAGTCTCATTGGGAAGAGAGAGCAATTCTGATTCTTCTGTTCTGATCCCACAGAAGAGCTACTGTAGCACATTGCTGAAAAAGTAAACACACAATGGATCTCAGCTTGCTGCATATGGGGGATACGTAGTGGTCAGACTGCCCATGCTGATGCATGTCCACCACCGAAAGCTTGAATAATGAGCATGTGACAATCAAAAATGGACCAAGGTGGAATGAAATAATTTGACTTGGTATAACTTCTTTTTTTCCCCAACTAATGTGAATGACCAGGTGCTTGGGGATTGCTTATCTGGGGAACAGATGGCACCACAATGCCCTATGGGAAGAATCAAGCCAGTGGAAACAACAGGATGTGTCTGTTTAGAGTCTGTTCAGAAACTTTGAGTCCTAGTATTCAGGGGATGTTATGCAGACATGTACACTACCTACCCAATAGTTGCTGGAGACCAAGTACAAACTTTCATGACAATGGTATTTCCTAAAAGCAGCGACCTCCTTCAGCAAGGGAAGGGAAACACTGCAAAAATGGTTGCGGAATGGTTTGATCATAACAAAGAGTTCAAGCTGTTGACTTGGCCCCCAAATGCCCCAGATCCTCAATCCAATAGAACATCTGTGGGATGTGCACAGATAGTTGTTTTAATGTTATGGCTGATTGGTGTATATTGCCATTTCCACTGCCCATCATTCAAACGTTGAGATTATTTTTATTACATTACAAAATCACAATTTTATATTGTATAAAATCACTTTTTCAATTATTAATCTGTACCAAATCGATCCAGATAGCAAAGTCCGGTCTAAATATACCAAGCAGCAAAAATGATTATTATACAGAAAGCAACAGTCAAATGCTAAAGGTTAAGTAGAATGACTGTAAATATTTCAGAACTGGTACACAGACTCCAACTCTTTCATCCTTGACCTTTTACTATTAGCAGCAATTCTGGCTCAATGTAAATGATCTGTTTTTAAGCTATAATAGCGACTCCTGTACCAAAGCATGTTTACCAAATTATACAACCGAGTAGTAAATTAAGAAAATCTACAATCATTGACAATAAACAAATACCTAGAATGTTCTAGCTCTTTTTTCTCCAGGTCACAAATACAGCAAAGGTGGTTCGATCCTGTTTTGCCAAACTGATGCTAAAATATTCTCAGCAAAAATAGTTATTTTATAATAATTAAAGAAGAGCTTAGTAATTTGTTACCTAAAAATATTAAGCAGTCATGTTTTGTTAAACTTGTCTGAAATACAGAAACATTTCCAGTTACAGCATTGTGCTAGAAGTTTGTGTGGAGACTCATATTTGGCAAAAATAAAGAACCCATAAGTCACTAAATTATTTTATCACTTAATTACAATGTAAAAGTTAAGATTTTTATGTTTGGTAATTTTACATTACAATATTACAATTACAGTGCCCCCCACAATTATAGGCCCCCATTTACAGATTAGTAGAAAGAGTTTGAAAAAATCTACTTTTTGGTAAAGCAGCTTCATCCGCACTGATTTATTCAGAGAAGAACAAATCCCATATCAAGAAATATATATTTTTTTAACAAAAACAGGTGCCACATTTATAAGCATCCCTGAACATGATTGTGACTAAAGCAGGTTTTCCATTGATATTGTACATGGTTGACTGGAGTACGTAGGAACTTTTAAACTGTAATCTAGGACGTGAGGTGACACAAAGGGCAATTTCCCTTAGTCCTCCATAAGAGAGAACACATCAACCGAGGGAGAAGTGCATTGACCTTCAAGTCAGGAAAGGTTTATAAAAACTAGGCACTCATCTGAAAATGCCATTTTTATTTTGGCCCCATTTACAGTGAGGAGGTTGGTAAGAGAAGCAAATCCTTAATGTTTACTGTTGGTGAATTACAGTAAAAGGTAAAATATTGAGGTTACCAGGTCTCAGACACAACCTCTGGGCCAACAGATCATTTGAAAAGTATGGCAAAAAACGTCTCATCTCTCAGTTAACCACAAAAGTAAGAGCCTGGAGTTCGATGGCCTGCTGAAACCTTTTTGACAGTAAACACACAAGGTGTTTTTGACATAAAAAGGAGGATGGCTGTAATGAAAAGAACTTTATCCCGCCGAACAAAATATGGTGGTGCTGTTCCTTCCAGTAGAACACAACCTATCTGAAGCATATGTACAAATCAACACAAAATCAGTTGAATGGTTTACAAAATCAGCTACTGCTCTCTCACGCAGGAAACTAGATAATAAAGAGTCTGTAACATACGATAAGACTCTCCTATAAGCTGAAGATGGTTGTTTCACTGTCAAAGGGAGGTTTCAAAAAATAAAAAATACAACTGTGGAACATGTTTTTTTCCGTTAAAAATATTTTTTTCTGAATGAGGGATTGTTTTTTTCCTCTGAGTAAATATTTCAACTAAAGCCTGAATTTTTATCTTTTTTCCAGTGTGAGATGAAGCCACTTCACTGAAAGGTTTTCCTCTAATCCATTTAACTCATCTTTTCAAGCGGTGCCAAACAGTTATAGAGAGAACTGTACATTGTTTTGATAAAATCTGCATTAAGTCTATATGAACACAGCACTATAGAGTCCATTTATCAAATCACCTCAAAAAACCAAAACTCTAACATAAATAAATAAAAAAAACAAAACAAACACAACAAAAAACCCAAAGGAAGTCTGAACTAAACAGAATTTTCCGGACTGACAACAACTAAAGCCTCAGACACAACACACACGGGTGTCAAAACGAAAAAGATGGAGCTCCCAGGATTCCTAAGAAGAGGGGATAAAGTTTCACCTTTAAAAAAAAAAAATGTGTGCGCGTGTTTGCACATACCATCTAAGAAGCCAGAAGAGGTCAGCTTTTTACGGTGTGCGCGAGCATAATCTTGTAGGTTAGGTGCGCTGGAGGAGCCTCCCAGCACCATGGTGCTAAACAGGCCAGCACAATGAGACCCTGATGGAGTTAGAGAAGATACATACAGCCATCGTGTGTTCCACGAGCCACACCTGGGAATGCATGCAGCATGCATTTCTAGGAGATTCTTGCCACAGAGAGACTTGTGCAGCCTCATTTAAAGCATCCCATAATGACAGTAATGTCATTTGTCGTGCTGACGATAAGCAACAAGTAACAGAAATCTGCCTTTCAATACAACACAGTGTGTTCAATTCAGGTTCAGTATTTTGTCATTATACACTTGAATACATCAGATACTCAACATCTACTAATATGTTTCATAGATAAAATTTGTCCACTGTAAATGAAAGGTATTTAGCGATTGCTAGTAGTACAGCCCCTACAGTAGAATTTACAACAAAACGTCATTTGTAAATCTAAAGTGAAAAAAAATTAACTGAAATTATTTATACATATTGAAATGTTTGTAAATGTGTAGGAGCGAGACAGAATCGTCATTAAAAAATATGTTCCAGAGTTAGAGTGCAAATAACTCATTGAGGACTCCTGCTCCCAAAACTGGCAGCTGCTATTTTAACAAATCTGAACGCAAACTGTAGAACTGACTTAACCCTTCACTAAATGTAAAATTTCATCCCTGCCTACTTAGCAGAGAACATGCACAAAGGACATTACCAGCATGTATGAGAAACTGAGTCAGCACTGTATTAGGTGGTTATGTGGCAAAAATCTTGTTTGAACGTGTGCTGAGATTATTCCAATTGAGAATATTACTTCAAATTCCACATCACACCTTTAGTAATCGATCACTGGGTGCCAGAGGATCAACAGAGAGAAGCCTGTGCAAAGAAGGATCTCTACAAATGCTAACAGAGTCACAAAGCCATCACACAGAGCAAAGAGTTGAAATGGAACAGCACAATATTATGTAATGGCTTCATTTATCAGTTCTTGAAATTAAAACAGCTCTTTTACAGCAAAACAAATCCTAAACTCACAATAATTACGTTTCTTACGTACTTCAAGGTCTGTGTATGACTCTTTGCTTACTTTCATCATAAGAAAAAAGAATGGGGATTTTATTCAACGTTAACTTACCCATTCCAGTGGTGAGTTTCTGCTCTGTGTGCAGTCTGCCAGGCCTTGCGTGACTGTTGTTCTCTGAGAGAACCTGGAATAGCACAAACGCAAACATTAGCCACTCAATAAAACGAACACACGGACAGGAGGAGAAAAAAATAGACAGACTGTAAACATTTAGTTGGCCTTTTCCAGATAGACGAATGTTAATAAGCAGCACTGAAAACATGTTAGTGAAGACAACATAAAGACAACATGGAAAATAAATGGATCATGCAACATCCCCATGGCCACAAAGTCCATTCCACATGAGACATCTGACGGTAATAGTACGAAGTACACAGGATGCGGTAGGGCATGAAGACAGACATGGCAACAGTTTGCAGAGATTCCACAAATCAACACTGCACGACTTGAATCGAACACGTTCACCTGTGTTGAAAAACAAAGTGAAGAATAAAAAATAAGCTCACAGGCCTTTTGTTTGTTTTTGTTTTTTTTGGCTGAAAATGATTATTTCACAGTTTCTTGCAAAACCATGGTACACTTTGAAATGGCTGGATCCTCTCTGATTTGACAGGGGAGACCATGTGGAATCCAGTACAGTATCCTAGGGACTGAAAGGGTGACAGCTGGAGGTGAGATGGCTGAAACAGGACATAATGGAAAACTATGAACCCACCCTTACACCTGCCATGGCTTACCTGAGACCCAGAGCAATCTCTGAGCAGAAATAAAACCCAAAAATCCCAAGCTTCTCCAACTGAGCAGTAGTGGCAAGTAAACCAACTACAGCTGAACTTATCATCTTATAAACGCTTCTGAAGCCACTGGACACATTACTGGCTGTATCAGCACAAGCATGCTTCAGTAACACAACGTCTATGTTTCAGTTCCATGTTAAAACAGACTCTTAATTTTGAACAGAAAAAGTTTGTAACAATACCCAGTAATTTTAGATTTATGCAGAAAACAATTTCTTGATTTAAAGCAAAAAGACACCCTTGATTCTGTAAACCACACTGAGCATATATTACAAAACCCACATCACACTACGATCATTAAAGGGACAGAGGCATTAAGGCCCATGTCTGAAGTATTACCTCACAAGTGTTGGATGGTAAAAAAAAAAATCTTTTTGAAAGTTTCACTTAAACTGTGGGATGATTAGGATAAGAAATGTAGGAGGATCGAGCTACATTTCTCCTGGTGGAGGACAGTGACCAATGAGCATTTAAAGAGTGCCAAAGCAGAGATGGACTTCAGCTCTGGAAGAGGCAAGAACCAGGCAACTGGAGGAATAAGCATCCACCCAAGACAAAGATTGGGAAAACAATGCCACCAGTCCAACTGCAACCCAGAAGAAGGTTAAACTGGAATTGGACACTCAAATGGAGCAGGTTGCAAAGGACAGCTAATGAGTCAGCAGATAAATGAAAAGAGCTACCAAGAAAATGGGGCTAAAATGAGGGTGATAATCACAAAAGTAGACAATCACAAAAGTCCAATTCTTTCACAGTGCCTTAAAACTTTGGTTGCTAATTTAGTTGCAGAAAGCGTAGGGCAAAAGCCAAATGCAGAAAGTGCTGAAGCAATGTACGCCCAAGCTAAGGGAATGCTGTCGGTTTTAAGACAGTTTGGTGATGCCATATTAAAGGCACTGTAAAGGAAAGGTGCGGATGGAGAACACTTTACAGTAAAACATGGCAAAGCAATCCAGACCATATCACAAAACAACGCACCTTTAAAAAGGAATTCAAAAGCATTTGATAAACGCATGTGGTCCATGAAAACATAAGACTTGTTTCAAGAATCAACAATACATAAGACTAAAGAACCACAGGCACCTACACTTCAGTGCAAAGCAGGGGTGGGTCCTGGAGGCACAGATTTCTACAGTTTAGGGATTTCCTGCTTAAAAATACCCAATTCAAAGTGCCAGATGTTGTTTGTGTGTTCCAGCAGAGAAATAAGAAAATTATGCTAGGCACTCGCTCTCAGTTCCCCACCCCTGGTATCAGGAGAAACATAATCTGTGATTGAGACCTGCTGGCTTGCCATAAAACCTTAGGAAAGATTTAAGTAGTAAAAAAAAAAACTAAAAACAAGTCAGTTTTCACAGAGATCAACCACAAAACAACGAAGTAGGAGTGAAAAAACACATTGTAAAATGATGAACATGCACCGTGACCGAAAATCCTTTGATGTTAGTTAGAACTTATGACACTGAATACGTCTTAAAAGTTGGTCATCAGATGACACAAGCCAACCTCCTTCGTCTTGAATTCCTCTTTACATGGAATGAAAAAAGGAGCAAAAAAACCCATAAAAACCACAAAAATAATAATAAAAGGAAAACTCTCTTTTGATTGATCTGCTGATTAGGTGTCCTTGCTGACTGCCATCAAGTTTCTTGGGTGCGCATGAACAAGGAGTTAGCGGTTGTGAAGAATGAATTAAATTTGTAAAAACCTGTTGCCATGAGCCAAAAATACTGGATGTGAAAGCCAGTGATTTGGGGGAGACAGGGGAGGAAGTTATTTGGTCCCCTGATCTGCGTCTTCGACGCCCAGTACCAACACCACAGGTGTAATGTATCCAGGTACCAATTGACTCAGGGCTAGACACACTCAGGGGGCTTTCTTCCTGGAAGTGAGAGAGGGGGCAGAAACAGCACAGTCATGCAACATTAACAACAGTCCAGCTACGTGTCCCATCAACATTCACAAGGTACGACCCTTTGTTTCAAGAGGAAATACACAAAAAACTTATTTGTTGTCATACTTTGCCAGTAGAGGTCTTGATAAAGTCTGGCTGCAATGGGGACTAAAGAAGATAGCAAAAATAAATAAAAGGATAAATAAAAATGCATTTCGGCAAATAACTGTGAGATTTCAAAGAACACACATTTGCCTTTTACGCTAGCCTTTAGAGATAGGTTTCCTCTCTAGCCACTTGGTTAACTTGGTCATGCTCATCCTTTGTTAAACAGAAGTTATAGTCCAGGCAGAGAAACACTGAACCATGTTTTTTTTTAAATATATATACAAAAATATAATAATAATAATAATAATAATAATAATATTAATAATAGTTACACTTCTATAACGCCTTTCTCAAACCCAATGCCAAACCCAAACATAAGCCTCCGATTAAAATTAAAACGGTCACTACAATCCAGACATTAAACAGATGGCAAGTGCATTAATAAATGCCTGGCACTTATGTTATTTCACACTAAACATTAGTCCACACAATTAAAATTATTAATGATTTTCAACTGATTCTAGTCCAAAAATCACCCACTGTCAAACAAAAGAAAAATATTCTTCAGGGTTAGCAGCTTTTGTTCCTTTTCTTTGCTGTTGGCCATACGGCTGGAGTATCATCAAATGACTGTTTAGTTTATTTCTAGATTAGAAAACTGATCAACTTCACACAAGATCAAAAATAAAACAAAGACGTAATAAGTCAGCTGTACAGTAAAAGCCAACCAAAATAATACCAGTTTAGATTGTGCTAAAGTGGTGAAAATAAGCTCAAATTTGTAGTTTTTTGCAAAGAAAAAAATTGTAAAAAAAAAAACAAAAAACAGCAAATGAAATACGTAGTATTTAAACACAGCTGCTCACATGCCTAGACATTTTAAGTGAAAATGTTTTATTAAAACAATAATTCACTATATACTAATACAAATTCTTAAAAAAACATCTAATATGCAATTAATCTGTAAATGAACTCCTTTAAGCATTTGACACTTCCCTGTAACAACATTTGTTTCTGTGGAAGCAAATAACTTCCAAATTCAATGACGTTGACAACCACATATTTTAGAATGAAAACCCAGGGCATCAATTCTCAACATAAACAAATCAGACATGAAATTGTAAAGTCTCTCTACATTTTTCTATTCCTGCATTCAAACAAGACAAATAAGGTCACGACGGAGCCAGATGAGCCACTTACTTCTACAGAGCCGATCTTTTTGGAGCGTGGAAGAGGGGACTTCCTGTGAATGTATATGGGGTCGGACACCATTGGTCGAAACATCACAAGGGCTCGGTCTGGCTCGTCCCGCTTCACACTGCCCGACTCCTCATCACTCTCATTCTGCGACTTTTTCTTGGAGCCATCATTCTACAAGTGAACACAAGATCTCTTCACATTTTTTACTTTACCCTTTACTAATCAGGTGCTGGTGAAGCCTATGTAGTTATTGTAGTTGCTCTCTGTAGTTGTATAAGCACTTGGCGTATGTATGTATGTACTACAGTAATTACGTCTGTTATTTATTTTATAACTACGAGCAATGCGTTGGTCTTCCGTGTAGCA
>JBBPDA010000037.1:3730333-3740995 GCA_037974385.1 Arnoldichthys spilopterus
TATAAACCTAATAATACAGTATAAAAAGTTACACAGTAATACACACCCTTAACAATATATATACAGAAATGAATTTTTGGTCTACAGAGGAATGTACAGGATATACAGGCTGAATAAATGTAAATGTAAATGAAGTAAATCACAGACAGCAAGTGGTTATAGTGCTTACAGACTTAAAAACCACAAACATCATGCAGGTAGCATATTATTTTGGACTAAAACAAAGGCTGCATGGAAAAATGGTAAAATATGTAATTGGGGGAAAAATAAACTAGGAAGCCTACAGAAGCCTAATGTCCTTGATATGAGAGAGGGAGAGAGATACAGAAAGACAGACAGAGAGAGATAGATAGACAACCTCTCGGGATGCTGGTCTGTAGCCAAATCCTGACGGCAGGTTTTTGTCTTCCTCGCAGCCTTTCGCTCCTGGGCTGAAATGCAGCTCCACATGAAAACGCTCCTCTGATGTGGGGTCCTAAAACCACACGGCCACCATTAGCCCGAAAGAACCATTACCTAAAACATCCAGCAGTAACACCATGAGCCATTATCCTGATGTCACTCTCCAGCAACAGACGGACTGTTACCTTGTTGGGGTCCTCATAGAGCATGATCACAATCTGAGTCATGTAGTTCAGCTCACTGACAACTTTAAGGTAGTCCATGGCCCTCTTCCACTGCTCGTCTTTGGTCTCCTAAAGAGTGAGGATTCAAACGAAGGAGTTGGCTGCCTTAATTCATCAGCATAGCAGAACAAATGTGTCAGACTAAGCAGAAAGCTTAAACAAAGCCCAAATAAACTGATGCTGCTGCTCCATTTCAGTTCCATTTATTTTAATGCAAAGTCTAAAACATAACTGATTCGTTTATTCAAGGTATTGAACAGTTCCTGCACTTCCACGTTGCAAAACAATCGGCCAAAGTCAAGATCAGACTTTACATTTGCATTTTGCATTTACATTGCATTTATTCATTTGGCTGACGCTTTTATCCAAAGCGACTTCCAAGACGTGGAACAGTGTAGTAGGACGGTACCTTGCTCAAGGGTACTTCAGTAGTGCCCGGGCCGCCACTTGAACCTGCGACCTTCAGGTCCCAAGCGCAATGTCCTAACCACTAGGCCACAACTGCCTTTGTTTTGGAGAATGTGAGAATGGTCAGTTAATTTAAGATGACCTACATCACAGAGGGCTCCGTAGCGCAGAATCGAAAGCAGAGAGTGTACATGACTTTCACTGGTGAAGTAGAGCCTTGTACGCACATGACGCTCTGGGGACATGACACCTCTGGAGTACCTGTACACAGCACACGGAGACTTGTCATGAGGACGCTTCCTTCTACTTGACATAAAATTGCATCCAACTTAACAACAACCAACGATTTTCATGTTGGCAAATGTTCATGTTTAACCAGTATATTGTTTATCTGGGAAGAGAACATTGCTACAATACTCTTAACAAACCGTAAAGGACACCAAGTAGCTAAACGGAGGACAAAACCAGCATTTGGCAGCGACATACACTGGGTGAAGCTTGTTGACGGTGTCATCATCCTGTGTCCTCTGGAGGTCTGAGCGGATCTTGCGAATGAGAGGTGTGCAGTAGCCTTTGGCAATGTCTAGCTTCTCAGCTTGTGAAATACCATATTCCTATCAAGAAGATTGAAAAAGAGCGAACAGCAGCAGTGCAGTACATTATAGACAGTTATGCACCTGAGATTTCTCTTCACTGCTTCATTCCCCCTTTAACAGAGAAGCCTTTACTACCAATTAGAAATTTCTAAGTTCCCACTATACAGTTATTCATTAAAAGGTACAGTGTAATAACCACTGAAAATAAAAGACAAACTCACTTGTGGAATGACAATGTCAGCAAGGGCCTTGGAAAGGCGGTAGATCTCCATGGTGTTGTCCAGTTTGAGCGAGCTGTTGTGTTGGACGTCATACTTGATGCAGTCATAGATGTCTGGAATCTTGCTGATGTTGTAACGGCCATTCTTCATCTTGAAGTCTTTTTCCAGTTTGGACCAGCGGCGCAGCATCAACTCCAGAGTCTCACTGTGGTATAGCTGAATGTCTGATCAAGCAAGAGAGAGAAGGAGAAAGAAAAATCTCTAGTACAACATGGACTTAAACTAGATTTAAGTTTATAAAGCAGTTGCTTAGAGCCCATACCTGCTGATTTGGGGTCTTCCATCCTCTGTCTGATCTGTAGGGTTAGGTTCTGAATCAGAGAATACACCTTATCACACGTCGTCACTGGGTTCTTGATCATCTGCATTGACTTCACCAGGGATGTGCTCGTAGTGGGAGCCAGCTATAAACAAAAAAAGAAGGAATAAAGGAAACAGCACTGATTTAGAAATAAGAATGTTTTTTTACTTTAAAAGAGCAGTTCTAAAATGTCTAAAATGTTTCTGTTAATTTTTTTTCCAGTGAGATGTGATCATGAAATTAACTGAACAGGGTAAAATAAAACATATCAATAAGCAGTATTATGTATTAAACACTCTGAAAAAACCATTTCAACACCAGAGAAGTTCACATATTCTTTTCACGTTTCTTAGAAGACAGTACCAAAACGTTCTACTAACTGAAAGTGTTTCTTCGTGAACTTTCACTGACTTCATGATGGGCCAAAACCCACCTTCTCATAGTCTTCAGAGGCAAAGTCTCTGTCCTTTTGCAGGATCTCGTGGAGCCGAGCTTTGACTTTCTGCTGGCAGCTGTTAAGAGAGTCGCTGTCACTGTCCAGCAGGCCATTCATGTTCGCACTCTTCACCATCTGTACCAGGATAGGGGTCAACTCACCCTCCAGCGCCAGAAGACCCTGCAGATACAAAATAGGCTTTATATTTCTAATGTAATTTAAATGTAAACTAATCTTATAAACAAACAATACAATATACAAATAATGTTTAATTGTCTGTGTGAAACTATAGATACAAAGCTTTTGGAACTTTAACAAAAAAATCCAACATAGCGTTTGGTGGTATTGGTCTTTGATGTTTGTTGCCCTGACTTTAAACTAAAAAAGAACAAGTTGAAGAATCGTGCTAGAAGGAAGTTGGTGGCTATAAGTACCATGCTGTGTGGCCATGTCCTTCAGATTTGAAGGTTTCGTTATCATGGCATTACACTTGACTGTATTTTCTCTCTCCTAATTATTTAGTAGGTACTATCAAAAAAAAACCAAGACAGAGTCGGCTTGCAGTCAGGTCAGCAACAGAGTTGCAGTAAGTGGACTTGGGAGTCTTTGGGTTATCTGTGCATTTGTTTGCCCTTTATTTCTGTTGCTGTGTACGTTTTCTTTTCTTTTTTTAAAAATATTCGCCAGCATTCACAACAACATCAGGCCAGCAGCCATAGACAGCAAAGGTTCAACTCTAACCATAAAACATTCCTAAGTGTTTATGACATTAGCGTTCAGCTTTATTTCAGTCTTATAATCACATATATATGAAACACCCCTAAAACAAATACTGAAATGTTGGTTATCTTAACACTGGCTTGAAACTGTAGTTGTGAACCTGGGTTTACATATTTGACTGATGTTTCCTGGTATTGCTTTGACATGTCATGTGTGCCTAATAGCTGTGCAGAATGCACTGCAACTGCCCAATTTTTCAATGCATGTGTCATTGCTCTGCAGTGTATTGCATGTTTGCTGTTTTCTCTTTTCCAGTTTTGGTTGTGATTTAGTTGTGGATTGAGGGTAAAATAGTATAAATATAAAAGCTCAGAGTATAAAGATGATGGCACACTGACCGTAATCTTAACTTGCATTAACTTTAACCGTAACTTCATGAGTTAGAACGTTCACTAAGTGAAAGTGAAGTGAAAGTGACTATTTGTCATTGTGAACACACTCAAGCACCACAACAAAATGTGACCTCTGCATTTAACCCAGCACACATGCCATCAACAGCGCCCGGGGAGCACTGTAGCGGGACCTTGCTCAAGGGAACCTCAGTAGTGCCTGGGCCAGGACTTGAACCTGAGACCTTCAGGTCCCGAGGGCAATGTACTAACTACTTGGCCTCCACTGCCAACATAACCACACATTCATGATGCTCTGCTACAGTGGAAAGTAGTCAGCAGCACACACACACAAATATACACACAAACATGAACGCACGCACACACACACACATTCACGCGCACACATACACACACACACACAAACACACACACATACAAACACACACACATACAAACACACACACATACAAACACACACACACACACACACACAAACACGCACACACAAACACACACAGACAAACAAACACACACACATAAAAAAACTACTGTGTTAATATACTTATTGTAAATTCTTTTGGCCACGATAATCATGTAATGCAAATCTGATTATGACGGCTTTGATCTGAATTTAGACTCCACATACGCTTGCCTACTAATTGACTACGTTTGTTGGCAGGACATCAAATCAAAGCCAAAGAGGGGCACAGTCAACAAGCTTGGCCCACAAACTAGAATAACATGCAATGAGTGTGTCTACTGAAACTGTATGTCAGCTGAAATAATGTTACTGTGTTGGCAAATATTCTTTAAGCAAGTTTAAAGCCTGCCCCACTGTCTGGCTGCGATCACTGCTGCCATTGTTAAAGAAATTCTCCAAATAATGTTGTTAATGCTGCTATTGTCTGGTTTTAAGAAACAGAAAACTAAGCAAGAGCTTTTGACACACACATTCACATATATTAACATATTAACCCAAGGCGCAAATTCAGGCTCTCCTTGTTTTTGCTGTATTAAAAATGTATTGCATAAAGGCATTAAGCCAAACTTTTAGGGGATTTGGGGAATCATTACACCACTCATAGTATATGTTTATACCACATTTTAAAAATACACATCTGAAAACTAGTTTTTAACTGTGCTGAGACTACAAGGTGCATATAGAGTGACTATGGTTCAGTAAGAAGCACAGATCACTAGTGAACTGCACCTTGGCAAAGGCAGCTGCAGTCATCTGAACTCGTCCCTCGTCAGAAGCATAGATTTTCAGGTCGTGCCGGTATGTGCTGTGCAGTCGCAACAAGCCACATCCAGGGAAGCCTGCATAGTCACCTGTGATACACATTTTGACAATATTATTACAAGCTAAGTGACCTGTTAACAATTCCAAGTAAAGAAAATACTGACTGTTGTTCTACAAAAAATAAGGCCTTATCTGTGCAGAAAAAAGTTTATTCCTTGTATTATTTGAATTCTTATAAATTATTATATTACAAAGACTCAGATTCTTTGTTGAGATATTTACGCTGCATGTACGCTGATCTGCTTATTCCAATACATTACCTAGCCACAGCACGCCCTGCATGTCCTTGTAGTAGACTTTTTTTTTTTAAATGATGTTTGAGACCCTGTTAAGATTCAGGCTGTTTGTGTGGCTGTACCTTGTCCTCCCGGGTACATGCACCTAAACGCTCGACCCAGCTCCTCCGCCTGAACTCTGCCTGCAGGAGTCAACTCCCCACCCCACTTCAGCACCAGCAATAGAGAGGGGTCATCCCTCCGCACGTCTGAAAGCAAACATAAAGCCACTCTTGAGCTAAAACTACACGTGATTACGACCAAGTGGACTACAGAGACAAGTAAACTGGGATCAATTACAAGATTTTTGTATACAAAACAATGGCAGATTAATGGAGCCATTACAAAATGGTCTCACCTTCCTCTTCACTTGATGTTTTTGGGCAACCATGGGGAAGATATGTCAGTTGTACCTTACGATTGATGCCTGAAAAATGACCATACCTGAAACAAAACATGGAAATGAAAACATTAAACAATAACAATAATAATAACAATAACAATAATGATAACAACAACAACATCAAGAAGAAGAAAAAGAAGAAAAAGAAGAAAGAGTAAAAGAAGAAGAATAAGACGAAAGAGTAAAAGAAAAAGAAATGTATCATTTGATGGTCATATGAATATTAAAATGGTCAGATGAATATTAAAAATAATTACACTTACATCTCTAGCACTGTTTTCAGTTGTTCAAGTTTAGCTTTACTTTCTTCAATTTCTGTATCATTATTCTGACCAAGTTCAACCAACAGCTGTCTGGCAATGTCTAAAACCTCCTGTTGAGATGAAAAGTATAAAGTAATATTAAATGTGTATAATACATAATAAAAGGTAAATATAAGATCATTTAAAGATAATCATTCCTCAAATTAAACATGTTTCTTTACCTGAAGTTGCTTTGGCTTTTTTAGTTTTAGTTTTCCACTTTTGTACCCTTCATATTTTTCAAAGAGATCGAAAAACCTGAAAGAGACGCAATGGAGCAAATTAACAGGATGAATATTCCATATTACTTCACAATAAAAACCTGTAAAGGACTGATGAAGTTTTCCCACAGTTTTGTGTAATTCTGGCAGAGCCATTTCCACTAGCTGAGCTTCATGGTAAATGGCAATGTTAACAACAGCTCCACCAAGGTCAGGCTACACTGGAGAACTGCCACTAACAACATGAAGTAAACATGGTGATACATGGACCATGATGAGATAAAATCAGTACCTCTGATGTCGAACCTCCATTTTCATCTTTTGCTTGGGGGTTCTATCTCCATGTCGAATCACAGCAATCACACATCTTAGCTCCATCCTAACAAACATCACATAGAGCAGTGAGAACGAGGCAATAAATACTTCTGAAACATTCAAAAAATGGACAAAGACCCAATTAAACAGGACCATGGAACATTACAGGGAGGACAGCATGGTAAATACACTTCTATTGCAATTAAAATACTCTTGTTTAGTGAATTACTGCAGCATTAGGTTTCACTACTCTCCAATAACGAAGTACATTGCTAAAGCTACAAATGAGGAACATACATTGTCCCTGAAGTGGTGGGAACTATTGGGATGTCTTCTGCTTCCAAAGGGATAGACCATGGAATCTGAAACTGAGGAGCCAGTTCTCTCATGACGATATTCCTGAAGGGGGAAAAGAAGCATTACAAATCCTGATGCTCAAGCTAAATGATGCCATTGTTTAATCCTCTGTAGGTAAAATGAGGTAACATGAGATAAACATTGTAGAACATTATCCAGCTGTTATTTGGGTGAGCTGATTGCACTGGCTTCCCCAGATGTTAGGGCATCACAGGCAACTAATCTGCCAGAAACTCATCACAGACCTGAACAAAGAGATCTTGAAATCATGACATGAATAAACGGACACTAAAATTGAATATGTCTGCACTGAAAGAACTAAATGATGGATACTAACCAAAGTGCAGATTTGTTTCCCCACTAGATCATTGATCATAACCTCATATGTGAAATTCCAGTTCTACATCAGTGCTGTTGAAAGTTATTCTTTAGGCTTAAAATCACAAACTCACTTTGTATTAACAATAGTGCGACATCAAAAGTTCAGAGGAAAGCAAAAATCCCCCCCCAAAAAATGTGTAACCGTCAGATTTTTAAGACCACCTTAAAAAGATTCCTCAGCTTTGTAAACCCCTTACATACACTTCCATTTGAGCATTCAGCTATGCTCACAGAGAGAAAAGCATTATTATCCTTTATGATGAATAGAAAACCCCCCAACTGGGAGGTGCTGTTGTCTTGGGAACAGGGATATGTTCTCCTAAAAGCTACATTTTTACTTACCCCAGAATTTTTGCACAGTCATCATAATACTTCATGGAGTTCTTAACAAAGCTGAAGCCATTAACATCACAGACGTATGACTGGCCATTGGCACGAAGCAGGTCAAACCCACACACTGTTTGCTGGAAGTGAAAAAGAAAAGCAGAGCAACAGAGTGAGCTCTTCATTGTACATCTAACAATTGACCATAGGTGCAACAATTCTGTCTGGTCACTGAAATTCAGCAAAAATACAGACAAAAACAAACAAAAAAAGCTCAGAAGTAAGAAGGGTGTTTCACAGTCTTCACAGTGTGGTGCAATGTTCGCCATAGTGTTTAACTGTGGTAAACTGTAATATAACTGTCACCACTTAGAAGCGCAACACATCCAGGCCCAGCATAACAAAGAGAGCAAATATACTTTTTATTGCACCACAGTCATTTACTGCAGTGACACAGCTGTTCTCTGATATAAACACTGAAACAGACTAATCCCATAGGGCCATGAATTACCCAGTGTTCATGCCATGCTAAGTGCTTGCTGTGTTCAAGCTCAGCTCGATCATGATCAACACTTTTGTAACTGGCTCAACTGCTCGGAGGTCAGTTATTCACCCTGTACTTACCTTAAAGGCCAGGCAAACTTTCCAGGCTATAAGCTTCTCTCTGGCATTGAGGATAACAGGGTAGCGAACCTCTTTTCCTTCACTGTCTCGTTCTACCTTTCCATCCAAAGCAGGGGACTTACGGGCCTCAGCATGAGCATAGTCTGGGCCCACTGTGTATACCTGAGAGAGAGACACACACACACACACACACACACACAAACAAACACACAAAGATTAGGACAGAAATGCTTGATAGTGCTCTAGTGTTTAGGTGTGTGGCCTAAAGATTTGCAGGGATCCAATGTCCTCAAAATCACAGGAAAAAAATGGAAAAATCTGTAGAAGTGGAGCTATTTTGCAGGTCCTCACAAACAAACACACTGTTTTCACTAAAAATTTGTCTTGGAAAACCAAAAGAGCAGAAAAATAAAGGCTTCGGATAAGGCAAAGATTAGGCTTACGTCGAGGTGTAGGGGTAGTATTAGAGGAGAGTTAATGAAGTCCTCACAAACATGGTAATACTGTAATAAACGCTTATTTGTTTTTGTACACACACATATATATATATATATATATATATATATGCTAACTGCATCCTGACTTTGCCCACATATCAGAGTAAAATAGTAGTGGTCCTTGCTCCGCAATGTACTTTCTACCAAAGGAAAATTTGTCCTTTTTTAAGAACGAAAGATTACAACGGCCTTTCTGATCGACTACTAAGGTTAAAATCAAGAGTAATGTTCATATATAATATGTTTATAGTAAAAACAAGAGTGTGTGTGTACACAAAAGTGGGTACGCTTGACAAAGCAGCCCTCGACAAGGGCATATTGCATGACTCCAGTGCTCCCGGACTCTAGTGTTCCATCAGCTACAGATCTGTGTAACTTAATTCCAGACACACTGTGAATATCGACAATCTCTTGAGCACGGTGAACTCAGCACCCAGCCCAGAACACCCCTGAGAAAACCAGAAAGACAAACAAATACACACTTTAATACCTTCACATCAGTACCATCTGTCGGCATAAACTCCTCATATATGTAGGAGCCCGTTTTTCGGACATTACTCTCAGGGGAATAAACGCTACTTCTGCTGCCGATCTGAAATGGAGACACAGGTAATAATTACAGAGAATTAGCCATAAACCACATGAGGGCAGATACAATAACACTCATTACAAAAAAATGTGTTTCAGTACAAACACCATGTGAGTGTAAAAGTAAACGGTTGTATTTGTGAAATAATGAATAAATAATTACAGTTTACAGACTGTTTACATAGTGTTCTAACCTTGCGGAAGAGCCTCTGGCTGCCTCCTCCTGCAGAAGTGGGGTAGTAGATATACACGTTGTGGTCTTCAGCACTTACTGGCTTTTCCACAAAAGGCTTCTGGAAAATTTCGCCATTCACCTCCACGTGGTCCTCTCCTTCGACCAGGTTACATTCTGCAACCCAGGCACAAACGCCCACATGAGATATGAGAAGACAGGAAACTGCAGGTTCTATTGCAGATAACCAATCAAACACAACTACGCTGCCTTGTTAGTTTAAATACCATCATGTGTTCAGGAGCTCAACAATAGCTGAGTGTAGTGATGTGTAATGATTGTAGTGTGTGTGTAACATGACTAAGGACAAGGTCATTTTTACATTTTCCTACTTTTTCACATGCCCTTAAGGCAAGGTGTATTTACAGAGCATCTTTCACACACTGCAGTCACAAGTGCTTTATGAGAAAATTTTAAATAAAAAAAAATCTAATTTGAAAGAAGAACAGAAACTAAAAATTGTGATTAAAACAATAGATTTAAAAGAGAAAAAAACAAAAAAGAACAATAAAAAGTTTGTCACAATTGTCATTGTGAACACACCACAGCATGTGACTTCTGAAATTGAAAGTGTTTTGTGTTGTGGCATTTCTAACACTCTGTCCACCGGTTCCATTTAAAAGCAACATAATAGCAAGACACTGTTGAGCCAGTCTTTACCTAAAGCAGGAATAAATGACTCATTCCTAATGATCTGAGCATCATGTTCGGCTTAAACGGACGTAGCGTATCAGACACACACGTGGCCTACACCATCAAGCAACTCATAAACCAGACATCTATACTTTAAAGTATAGGTAGCCAGTGTAAGGGCTGAAGAATGTGAGCGGTGTGTTCCCTTTGACAGATGCATATTGAATCGACTGAAGAGGTTTGACTTTTTTAAAGCAATGTCCATCATTATCCATGCGACAGAGACAGCAAGACTAATCTCCTTAAGCCAGAAGAAGTTAATCTTTTTAAGGGCTAAACAAAAAGAAATAATTCATTCACTGCTAGTCTCAGAAAGACACACACACACACACACACACACACACACACACACACACACACACACACACACACACACACACACACACA
>JBBPDA010000037.1:3744812-3758077 GCA_037974385.1 Arnoldichthys spilopterus
ACGTGGAGCAGCGGGCAGCTACCAACAGCGCCCGGGGAGCAGTGTAGTGGGACGGTACCTCAGTAGTGCCCGGGCCGAGACTCGAACCTGCGACCTTCAGGTCCCAAAGACAGTGTCCTAACCTCTAGGCCACCACTGCCCACTGAGGATATGGAACCATTACAATAATCAGCACAACACCAATTGTTTTTTACACACACATATATATATATATATATATATATGAAAATATTGTTTAAAAATCCAATTTCCTCCCCTTTCCTTACAATCCAAATATATTTACACTATGCTGTAAATGTCTATTTTGAAGTTGTTGTACACATTTACCAGGGGTGAAATCATGCAGTTGTGTTTTGGATAGATACCCTTTCTGATACAGCATTAAATAAGGAGTGGCTACAAACCTCCCTGACATTAATGCTAATCTTTTTAATGTAACCAGTGCTCTATTCAAAGGCTAATATGTTAACCTTAAACCAGCAGTGTCCAGCTATTGTCTTGGAGGGCCACTGTCCTTCGCAGTTTGTCTATTTCCATGCTCACACACATCTGGTTCACCTCACCTGTTAATTGCCAGGTGTAGTGAGTGTGTTTGAGGAGAACGACCAAACCACAGCCCTCCAGAAATGAGTTAGGACACCCTGTCTTAAACTAAAACACTAGCCTCAAACTAGCATTTAACAATACAAAAATGCCACACAACTGAAAAAGTGTTGATGCTACATCCATAAGTGAAAGTGACTTTTTTGACATGGTGAACACACTTACACATCACAACAAAATGTGATTTAACCCATCATACATGCACACGTGGAGCAAAAGGCAGCTATGTGAAACGCCCAGAGAGCCGCGTAGCAGGACGTTACCTTGCTCAAGGGTACCTCAGTGGTACTTGGGTCGGGACTTGAACCTGTGACTATTCACAGGGGCAAGGTCCTAACCACAAGGCCTCCACTACCCAGTCAATTCCAATATTAAACCTTGAATAATTCACAGTGATGTTATAAGTGGTGTTTCAGGCCAGACTGCAGTCTTAATGAGGCACAATACAATGCATCAATTCCATATATATCAGTCTTCCTAAAGGCACAATAATAAAAAAAGAGAGGTGTGAAAACGGTCATGTAAAAATTAAATATGATGGAATCTAGTAAAAGATATGGGGTATTCATCAACACAACAAGAAAAAAATACATCTATTACTGAACATGAAATCTTGCCAGTTATTTTATGTGCATCCACTTGTATAAATGCCAAATTTTGTGGCTGAATAAGCAACACGACTTCTTAAGAGTACAGACTCCAAAGAATGTTTTCTCCTGCTTATCAGATGCGTCGGAAAATATCGATGTCATTGTTTTGGAGAGGTCAGGAGTTCTTCCAAGGTAAAAATTTGAATGTACAAAATAAGATAAGCATGTGTAGAGAAATCACGAGAGACAGAGGATTAACGCCACAAGTTTTCAAATCAGCTTTACTCATAATGTTCTTGGCCAAGGTTTACATTACACTGTGTCACATCATTGCAGCAAGTATGAATTTAATCCTAATGGGGAATTCCCTGAACGCTCAGTTTCTGCATGGCTCAATTGTTAAGATGTAAACGAAAGCATTCTGAGAGGTTTTTTTTTATGCGAAATGTTCCATTTTACAGAATGCTACCATGTGAGAATTGGTCACAGCCATGGTGACGGGAACCAGATGTCATCTGAAGTGTTCATTTTTTTATTTATTAAAATTCATTTGTGGTGTATAGGTACATGCGGTACACTCCTGGTTCTTAGTACAATCATAAAGAAAGGTAATCTAAATTACTCCTTTTATGTCAATCGCTAAATTATGTTATTTTAAACAGTGGAATTCATCTTTACATTGTACATATGCATCTCAATAATGTAGCCAACTGCACTGGCAACCCAGAATTTTTTACCATCATCAACAACAACTAAGACAGGAAATTTATTTGCATCAGCGACTGATTTCCAAGTACTGATTGCCATTTACTTACCATGACCTTGTACTCTTCTGAACTCAGCACCAAGTCAGTGTTATAATTTCCCAATGAATACTTTCTGAAAGCTAGATCCGCCTCAGTGCTGGTGATATTAAACAAAGCTATGAGAGCATCCAACCTAACACAGCTGATTTAACAAGCGCACACAAGACATCAACATTACAAACAACAGATTAATAAGCAAATCGGGCTTCAGCCAAGAGCACACTGTCCACACAAATATCTAAGCTAATATATTGCGTACACAACGGTACAGATTTGTAGTTTCAGTAAGACATAAGAACTATTATAAGCATGAAAACACACTATTCCTTAAATTGTAATGTCCTGAATGTCACATTGGTAAACACACACCATGTTCCCTGTGGTGTCATTTTAAGAGAAGAAAACAAACAAAACAGTCCAATCAAAACAAGCTACGTCAAGTTTGTAGGACATTCGCTCAGAATAGAATTTACTTTATTAACACAAACCAACTGAAATTATACCAGCACCACCCAGCATCAACCTGTTTTATCAGTCTTAATGACAGAACAGTAATACTTAGTCTGGGACCAGTTCTAATGTCACAGCCGTCAAAAAAAAACAAAAAAAACAGAAACTGAATTTTGAAACTCACTTCAAAGGCCAAACACCCAAAGAGTCTGTATAAGATTATCACAATACAGCTCTGGTCAGTCTGCTTCTGTGAGCCCTGAGCCTGTCACCTGTCACTGGCACCACCTGTCCAACGCAGCAACATCCAACACGCTACGGCCAAAAGCCTTCAGCACTGGACACATCATACAGATCTCCTTCCTCCAGACATGTGATTAAATCACTGTGTACATGTCATGAACTGTACCAAGTACCAAGTACTAAGGACACATGGTAAACTCCTTGAATTACAAACACACGGCACATGTGTTGTTATTCAGCCAAATTAACAAAACAAAAGCCAAAGAAGAAAATTAACCTAGAAATACAGCACCTCCTGCTTTTCAGCACAGCCTATCAGTAAACAACAGCATGAAAGCCAAAGCATCATTTATAAGCAACCTGCGTTAGTTAACTCATTGCAAAACTAGAGAGCTTGAATCTCCATATCATGGCTATAAAAATTCCAGATTCCAGCAATTTGTCTCACACATAGTTATACAAGGTGCAGTGAAATGTAAACCTTAATGCTTAGACGACCATGCAATAACTGAACTAGCTAAAGAAAAAGAGATGAGAAAGAAGAGAAAAAATATTGGAATATATTGTCGCTGTCAGAACAAAACCTTGCATCTCCATTCTTCATCATCTAAAACATCAGGTGACATTTACATTGTGCCAGCATTTCACCATGAATGACCCAAGAGAAATTGTTCTAAATTATTTACCAAAAAAAGTATTTTTACACTAACCACCATTATAAGTTAAGGTTTTTGCACTTTTCTTTTAAAGTTCCATTTTTAGGTTTTTGCCTGACAGCGACAAAATGTAGATACAGAATTTACAGTGATATTTAAAACATGTAAGTATGTAAAATATGTGACTAAAACCACCGAAAGTGCACTGGATAACTCCCCTCGGCGCCCTGACCGTTAATATCTGACATGTAAAGGAAAAAGTAAATCTGTACAAAGTGTGAAGCCAGAGTATGAGTGATCTCAGTTCAGCTACAAACACCACACCAACAAAGCTAACGCTACTGCCACAAAATGAGAGAGCAGTGCCTACATGTGAAAGCAAGGCATGAGAAATTTTGAGCGACAGACAGAACTAGCCACGGTTTAACGGGACCCACCGGTGAAGCTCCGCAAGGAAAAACTCCGACAACAAACTGAGCTCTGCAGCTAAACGCTCCTATCACTTCCTGCAGAAGGAGAAGGAAAGTCAGCCTCCCTAACCTGACATTGTTCGGGACACACGTGTGCTCCGAGACGTATACCTTAAGGAAAAAACAATATAAAAATCGGAGAAGTGTTTTGCTTACCCTTTTACCACATCAGTCGTGCTTTTTTTCTAGACGTGTAGCCCACAGGGTGAGGTCAAGAAACCAGGTCGTGTGGACGGACCGGTTCGCTGCTGGGTTTCCATGAAACGCGTTAGCATAGGCAGCTAAACACGTTAGCGTTAGCATTAACCCTTAACGGCAACACCAACACCGACCTTAACCCTCGGTGTTAATATTGACGTTAACGTTGACGTTAGCCTCCCTGGTAACGCTAGCGACCGTGTTCGCCTTTTTTTAGTGTTGCGGTTAGCGTTAGCCTGTTAGCTTAGCTAACGGAACTCTACTTTTCTGAATGACACGATTCTCGGTCACTAAAAATTAAAGGGCTCGCCACGACGCGGAATTTTTTTACATTTTACTTCTGACGTGTTATTATAGTCACTATTATTTTCATCCACCCTCCGGTCCCGTTAACAGCTCGCTGTTGCCAAAAGGCGACTTTTAACAGAGCCGCGTTAAAGACAGAAAGATCATAAACACACACACACACCAGCGCGCCGAGCGGTGACGTCATCACGCAGCAGCAGGCGCAGGCGACGGAGGGATGGAGTAAAACTAAAGCGGAGTGACTTTCGGCTCCGATACTAAAGCACGTGATGCTATCAACACTAGCGATACGATATGATACGTGAACAATTCCAGCAGGTCAAAAATCAGCGGTTGCAAAATGTGACCAAAAGTATCCGGACATCCCATCTAACCAGTTGCGCAGCTGTGACAGGTGCACAAAGAAGCACGCGCTCGAGGCTTACATCCAAGGTATGCAGAATACCATTTCTGAACTCACAACACGTGGAACCTTGAAGCAGATGAGCTACAGCAGCAGAAGACCACACCACTCCTCTCCCACTGCTGTCAGCTAAGAAGAGAAAACTGATGCTACAATTTGCACAGGCTCACCAAAATTGGACAATACAAGATTGGAAAAACGTTGCCTGGACTGATGAGTCTTGATTTCAGCTGTGACATTGAGACGATAATGTCAGAATTTGGCATAAACAACATGAAAGCATGGATCCTTCCTGCCTTGTGTCAGCAGTTCAGACTGCTGCTAGTGGTGGTGGGGGACATTTTCTTGGCACACTTTGGGCCCCTTAGTACCAATTGAGCACGGTTTAAATGGGACAGCCTACCTGAGTATTGTTGCTGACCATGTCCATCCCTTTATGACCACACTGTACCAGCCTTCTGATGGCGACTTCCAGCAGGATAATGCACCATGTCACAAAGCTCACATAATCTCAGACTGGTTTCTAAAACATGACAATGAGTTCACTGTACTTCAATGGCATCCACAGTCACCAGATCTCAATCCAAATAGAGCACCTTGGGGATGTGGTGGAACAGGAGTTTTGCATCATAGATGTGCACCAGGCAAATCTGCAGCAACTGCGTGATGCTACCATTTCAATATGGTCCAAAATCTCTGAGGAATGTTTTTTTAACACCTTGTTGAATCAATGCAATGAAGAATTAAGGCAGTTCTGAAGGCAAAAGGGGGTCCAACCTGCTACTAGCAAAGCATACCTAATAAAGTGGTCGGTGAGTGTGTATATATATATATATATATAGGTTGGACATTCCACACACACCCACATATTTTCTCTCTTTTCTGTTTAATCACTTTTCTAGCTTTTCTAGCTATTTAAATCATCGTCTTAGGACTGTTCAGGGTCACATTTCACTACATGCTGTACAACTTGTATAACTGTGTGTTTGACAAATACATTTCTTGAATCTTTTGAATCTTGAATTTATTATTTTGTATATGTTTGTATACATTTAATTCAATGCCATTTTAAATACAATAATTAAAAAACTATTATGTTATGCTTTGCCAGCTTCAGCAAAGATAACAAATGCTCAAGTAACTTCTATTTGATCTTTATTAATAATTAATTTAAACAATTAAGACACACACACAAAACAAAAACCTAAGTTTCATACTGAATGAAAGAGGCACAAAGTCAGTGGCCTCTACATGGTGCCAGTAAATGTTCATCCTTGAAGAAAAAAGAGAAGATTAAAAGTTGTGCCTTAATGAGTGATCATGACAAATTATATCCCACTTCCATGATACTACCAAAGGTATTCAAGCAAAACACATAACCAAAGGGGTTTTTAGTGATATGTATAACTACATAAATGTGAACCTTGGGCTAAATCTTTTCCAGTGCATTTATGCTTATATTCTACATGGTCTCTTTACATTACAAATACACACATACAAAAACAGTATGTGTGTGTGTGTGTGTTTTTGGGGGGGCTTCTTCTACATTTTTCTGAAAATATATTGGCCCTTAATAACCTTCAACCTCTCTTCTTCAGACCTGGGAAAATAAAGGTCAGTCTTGCTAAAGTGAAGAAAAACTTTAACAGATTTTATTACCGTTACAGCATTCCTCTCTGAGCAAAGGAACATGAAACATGAATAAAGAACAGATGAAGTCCTTCTTTAATGATGAAGATGCCGCCTTGCCAGCTAGCAGAGGGGAAACTGTACGATGAGGGGAAGAGCTATTTGCGGAAAAGACCTTCATGACTTTAAAGGATTGAGGATGACTTCTTCCTTGAAATTAACTACAGTGATGTACTTAAACAGACAAGCGCTCCAGGATCTTCTTCAATAGGCTTGTACTTGGATTTCTTCACCATGGCACAGATGCCGACCACTATCTGTCTCTCTGGAGGCTGCAACAGTGTTGGTAATTCAGTCAGGCACATTTAGCTCAGCTGCCAGTAAAACAATGGTGAAGCCAGACAATACCAGGGGCGGCTCTTTATGTTGCACTGTGTCAGTATAAGAAGCAACCTAACTACCCACTTTATTACTACCCTGTCCCATATTTTTAATTAACTCAACACTGAACTTTCCAGTAGTGTAGCTCTTTATTTGTGGAAAAGGTGTAAATGTAATGTTTAAATATGTTTTTTGTTGTAATCTCTATTAACAGTAAGATCTGGTTTACTTGAGCCAACTCTCTATGAGAGTGGGGAACATGTACATCTCTTATGCCTTTTTCTGAGCTGATTGGAGCAGTGGACATTATCTTAAAGGCAGTATTATATAACATTAAGGGCTCAATGTAATATTCATTTATAAGACCCAAAAGTTTTAGTAGGACACAATCCTTTTGACGGGTGTCATTAAAAGTGAACGGTGAAAGTAAGTGATTATTTGTCATTGTGAACACATCTGTAATGAGATGTATGTACTTAGTGTTCTTCAGTTCACCTATCAGTGGTTTTAATGTTGTGGCCGATTGCTGTATATGCCAGCACTGCACCGAGAAGACACAGAATCCTTATCATGATATGGAGTTTATTAGAGATTATTTAGTGAATTGATGACTCTGAGATATTGAGATAATTACTTCTGTTCTGTCTAAAAGTCATAAAGATCACTCATTAAATCATAAAGATTACTTAAGCCCTCAGTTACCATCAGATAACTGATGTCACCAAGAATTAAACATTCACCTGATTATTATGACGAATTCTGAAACGTTCCTTCTCTTCTCCTCCCTTTAACTATATCAACAAATATTACAATATTATTTCTCTTGGCTTCCAGACAAGTTAAAAAATAATAATTCAGAGCAATAAACATCATGCTCCGTAAATAAAAATATGTCAGCAGTGAAGAAAACACCAGCTGTTTACACTAATCTTCTAACAATGCCAACATTTACATAAAAAGGATGATGTGCTGTAGAAGTTTTGTTAATCAGTGCCCTCACTGGCTTTTAAATGACCAAAAATCGCACTTCAGTCTCTCTGCATTAACACATTCAAACGGCCCACAATGAAATTCTGGGAACTATCAGAGGTCTCCGTAATCACATGACGACGAAGCATTTTATACTTCCTTTGTTACAACTCTTTCTCCACATGGATCTGATATAATCTAACTGATACGTCTAAAAGCCATAATTTGTTTCCCCTTAAGTTTGGAGCATGATTTGACAACTGAAACATGTATTCCAGTCAGAGGAGTAGCTAGCTGGGTTAGCCACCAGTCCACTCAAGAGTATAAGGCTAGCACCAGGTCATTACATGCCTCCATTGCCTCTAGGCTTATGCTTGTTTATTATTATTATTATTGTTATTATTTTATATAGTAAATGGTACATTATTAATGAAAATCAGACTGTGGTGACAGAGACACACACACATGCACATTGCAAATAGTGTGTATTGAATTTGTCCTCTGCATTTCACCCATTCTACACACACCAGGAGAGAACGCACACACACACACACCCCAGCAGTGGGCTGCACACCTGCACCCTGGGGGACAGTGTGGAGGTTGAATGCTTTACCCAAGGGCACTTCAGCTGTAGATGTGGGAGGGAGGAAAGTGCTGTTCACGCATACATGAAACACCGGGGGTTTGGATCACCCCAGAACACTTCATAATTTCACCTGATTACTGCTACACCACTTTCTTATCGCAAGCCACTTGTCTAACCATGGCCTGATCACATGATTTCGTTATTTAAGAGGGGACATGTCGAGCTTTTTGACCGTGTTTCGTGTCATTGCGTAATCTTCAGTAACTCAGGGATCCTAACAACACCAATCTTCATTCCTGTGTTCTTTAATGCGAAGATTGAAGGTGGGTGGGTTGAGAGTTGGCCAGGGCATCGTACATCCTGAAAGGGCAGTTAATTGGTGGGCAGTGGTGACCTAGTGGTTAGGACTCTGCCTTTGGGACCTGAAGGTCACAGGTTCCAGACCCAGCCTGGGCAAATACTGAGGTACCCTTAAACAAGGTACCGTCCCACTACACTGCTCCTGGGGCACTGTTCGTAGCTGCCCGCTACCAACAGCACCACGTGTGATGGGTTAAATGCAGAGGTCACATTTCGTTGTGGTGCTTGAGTGTGTTAATAATGACAAAGAGTCACTTTCACTTCCACTTAACCCAGGAAGTCACACAGGCTAAAACCATAGTCGCCACTGCGTGGACACCAGGTGGCGCTGCAGCTCTGCTTTTTGCCGAGGCGTGTTGACTGAAACAGATGAACATCACAGGCTGTTCTCAGGCAGCAGGACAAATAGGTTGTATCTCATGTCGGGCTTGTTTTTCGCCGATATCTCATTGCCTTTTTCGTGTCTAGACAAGCTGTCAGTGAGCTCATTTGGGGAACTGATAGTGCTGTAAATCAGAAACGGGGTGGTTAGATGTTTAAGGCCAGAGCGCGCTGACACGCTCGCGCTCGTGTTTACACAACGTTCCACGCGAATTAATGGAGTGAATGGAGAAGCGCAGGACAGGTGCGCCCAACCAAACACGTGCTTATGTTTGTGCAGCCCCTGACCTCTGACCTTTTAACGTAAAGAGGAATTACATCAGCAGTCGCGCAACACTTCACGATTCAGAGGACGCAGGAGAATAAAGTGGTCTATTCTCTCTCTCTCTCTCTCTCTCTCTCTCTCTCTCTCTCTCTCTCTCTCTCTATTTATATGTTTTTACTTTTCTGGCGTTTTTCCATCTTTTGGAAGATTGCCAGCCTTCATCTGGCATGGCTGTAAGTAGATGAGGTCTGAAAACCACGGTGGAACAGCTTTTTTTCAGCACGAGGGAGACTAACAGCAACTGAGCGCCATAACACATTAAACTTCAACAGCTCTGACTGTGGTGCACTGTGTTCTGACCCCTTTCTACCACAGTCAGCGTTTAATTTCTAAATCACAGTAGGATCGGACCAAACGGGTTAACTTTCACTCCCCACATGCATCAATTAGCCTTGGTTGCCTATGACGCTGTTGCAGGTTCACCAGTCGTCCTTCCTTGGGTCACTTTTGGTAGGTACTAACTACTGCACATCTGGAACACCCCACAAGACCTGCCGTTTGGGAGATGCTCTGTCTCAGTCGTCTAGCCATCACAATAAGACCCTTGTCAAAGTGGGTCAGATCCTTACACTCACCCATTTTCAACAACAAGAGCTGACTGTTCACCTCCTGTCTTATATCTCCCACCCCCTCACAGGTGCCATTGTAATGGAATAACTAGACAGTCAATGTAAATCACTTTACCTGTCAGTGGTGTTAATGTTATGGCTGATCAGTGTATGACTGTAGTGGAGCAGAATGGATTGAAATGTGATGGTTGGTGCTGTTCATCTCACCCCCTGGCTGATTTTTTAGTTTTTTTTTTATCCAAAGCTCTCATTGTGTGGACTGAATGAACAGCTAAAACATTTTCACACGTTAACACCAGCACGTTGGTCGTACTTTCTATTAGCCATGGTTGACTTTTGCCCAGTACAGTAGTGTATATATGTACTGTATATGCTCTTTGATGAGCCCACTGTGCATTTTACATCCTTAGAAAAAGTGGCATTTTAAAATGAATCAAATAAAACGACATTGAAAGTTATATGCGAATGACTATTCAGCACAGTGAGTCTTTCAGAAGTACGCTCAGGTACAGGGTTAGCAGCAGAATTTAAATATAGTGAGTGCCCCATCTGCCTCGCCTAATCGCTAAATAAATTGCATGCAAAAACACAAAAACAGCAACTTTGGATTTCACGTCTGGAGCAAAAAATATCTTAAATGTATGTGCATCCCTGCCTGCTCATGATCATCGCTAATAAAACAACACTCACAAATCAGGAGCTGCCAGAATAGAGTGATGCTTTGCAGACACTTTATTACACAAATAACATTGTTACTGAAAATAGTATTCTTGCAATAAAACCTCAGTATGTCACAACAAATATCAGACACATCTCACATCCTGCTTGGAAAATGTAGTAAATACAGATTTATATACGTCATAATAATCTCCTTTTTTTCTTTCTTTTCTGAATGCGGCACAACAGAAATCAAAATACAGGTGACGGTAGCAGCGCTTTGAAATAAGTGGCACATTTGTAGTAATATAGGTGCTGCAGAAGGCGAAAAAATACATAATCAAAAAGGCACAAATGTACAGATAGATCAAACAAATGTCTGGACCAGTTACCTGAAAACTTAAAAAAACAAACAAAAATAGAGCTATTAAGTTGATAAATTACTGGAAGAAGTTTGTCAATCATAGTTAATTGTAGTTTCTACTGAGGAAACTGTTTTCGCACAAATAAATAAAATATATTGGCAGCCAATACGAACAGTTACATTTATGATTGCAGTACATCCTGACGGTGCGAGCATTGGGGGGCGGGAGAGGGGGCTGAATGAGGCAGCTCATTGGGAAGTGGACGCCGGGGGAGGCGGGGCTGAATACTCCTCGTTCTCTGAGTCGGTGGCGTCCTCGTCGTCCTTCTCCAGGTCACTGCCCTCAGTGCTAAGTCGGTCGAAGCCCTGCCGCGTGTAGCCTTTGTGGGTGGCAAAGAAATTCCCCAAGTTTAACGTCCCTGCAGCCTTGCCTGGGGGAGAATAAAGAAAAGGTCAGAGCACGAAGGCAGGTGGCCTGATTGAGCTCAAAGACATTAGTCTGTATGTTTAATCACCATGTTTTTAGCCACACAGGGACAAGCCGCTGAAACGTATAGCTGAAGGACTTTTTCTCAGTTACAAACAGCTAAAATTTCATTATCATAAATATTTTGTCATATTTTCCATTCCATTATTTGAATACATTTATATATATTTGACAGTTAACATCATACTTTCTGTTTTAAAATGTATTAGACAAGTTGAAAATACATGTGACTGGCAAGACCTATATATAAATACATATATACGTCTCTTGCAGTGTATTTACAATATATTCCACATATATTTTGGGACAATTCCAATAGATCTATTTTCTGTATGGGAAGAGACCCATGTCTATAAAACACCTCTAGTATAGGCCGAGATTACAGAGAAAGCTCTAATGTTGAGCAGCTTTTCATTTCTGTTTTGTTGAAATTTATGGCTGTACTTTACATCATGCACAGAGAGGAACACACTGGCAAGTGGCTGAGGAAAAACTTCCATTAAACTGCTTCTGTTTACCGTACAACACTGGAATGTGCAATATTATCCCTAAAGGGCCGGCGTGGCTGCAGGTTTTGTTCCAACAAAGCAGGAGCACACCTGAGTGGTCTAATAAAAGAAGATCATGTAATTAAGAAGGTGGTGTCAGATGAGCTCCAGCTTGTTTGGAAGACACCCAAAGTCTGACATCATCATTTCTTTTTTAGATAAGAACAATGAAGGTTTTCATTTTATCATCAGTCAACTGGTACTTTAGTTGTTATGGCCAGGCAATAACGGAAACATGTGACTGCTCATTTGCATTAAAATTATTTCTTTGACAGGCCCTTGCAGACATTTTGCTGGGAATGGGCTTAAAGGAAAAAAGGGCAACAAATGTAAATTATCTTATTGTACAGTATCTGCAAGCCAGGGGCAAAAATATTACACTTCATGACATTTCCATGTTACATGATATGTCACAATATTTACTTGTTCTAACATTTGATAAGGAGCAGACAAAAGGAACCAGTGGTGCGAAATTTCAGAATATGTAAAACTATGAATACAATGAGTTTTATTTAAGTACTGAAACATGCAGTTGTAGAAGTACTGATGAAATTCACTATTGGTTATCATGATTATGATAAACATAATATTTTCCAGCCCCACTGCAAACACTCTTATTAAGAGTTGTTTCAGAGAAAACCAAAAGAGTTTTTCCACTGCCCTAGAAAAACCCTCATTAAATTAAAAATAACAACAACCATGGCAATATATTAATGCTTTTTTTGGTTGTTGTTTTAAAAAGTCATGCTGTGTAATGTGAGCATTATCAGTATTTTATGAATGAGATGTTCACTGTGGACCGCACTTAGTAAGGGCAAATCTACACACAGGCTCCTGTACTGCATCATGTACAGTAATGTTCAAGAGCAATGAAAACTGTGGAACCCAAGAAGCCCTATTAGCTGTATTTCTACTGCGAGACATTTAAACACACTGACCAAGAGGGCACTTGTGATTAAGGGCAAAAGCACAGGTGCTCAAGCCCCTGGGGTTTATCTGTACCTATGCCTATTATTCAGTAAATGCTTTTTCAACATAATATAATTTTGTGGCAGCATAAAATGTCAAAATATCAAATATAAATTTTTTCTAAAATACCAATTTGTATGCAAACCTGGCTTTTTATTAGATTTTTGCCATTTTTAATAATTTTTGTGGACACTCATTGGCTTGCTCACTCACTCACTCACGTTTAGCAAGCTGATGACATTCCACAAGAGGGAGCTATTAGCACTCAAAGAGCAGTGCTCTGCATCAATGACACTATGTATCCTTCTTATTCTA
>JBBPDA010000037.1:3765393-3787292 GCA_037974385.1 Arnoldichthys spilopterus
ACACACACACACAACCTATAGTATATGTGTGTGTATCAGCACCTGTGTGTCCGGCTCGAATGTATCCAGGATCTCCTTGGTTGAGTAATTGAGCACAAAGCCTTGGAGGGGGGCAGACCGGCCGTATGGAGATTCTCCGTTCACTACATAGATGAGCCCACCTGAAACAGCACATCAGCATGAGAAACACGTTGGCCCAGAAACAGTTCCACATAAATATTGATACAGCCTCTGCATTAATCATCAAAGGAGCTGTCAAAAGGACTGCTTGATTTAACCAAAGATTCATATTAAAACTGATGCAGTGGTGAGCAGTGACAGACGCTCAGACAGGTTTAGGCTTTTTTTTTATATGTATTGTAGTTATTATGTGCAGTGCTGCAGCGGTTTATCCAAGTTCTTAACCTAAGTCTAGGTTTACTGGTGTGACAGATTTTCTTTGTAGAACAGAAAGCAACAAATGTACATCACTCTGGTTATGAGCATCTGCCAAATGCTGATAAATAAATAAAAAATATTTAGAACAGCACTAGGTAAAACCGCTTAACTATAAGGAGTTTAGAGTTATCACCGCTGATAAATACCCATAATTTTCCATGAATAATTTCTCATTTGTTTCAAAGTGCTAAACTTTCAACAAATAAATACAAGGGGAGATATTTAATTTTGGACAGTTTCCATACTGAAACACTTGGAAAAATAATCACCTAAATCACGTCAATACAAAATATAAAGACATAAAAATCAGATGTAATTAATTAAAGATTAAATCACTCAATGATAAAGGAAACAGTAATATAGGCTATGTTAGGAAATGGCTTTTAAATCTGAAAATGTTGCATCATTTCTGCAGACATCTTCAGTCATGGAGAGAAGGCTTTGTTTAGACCTGGTAGCAGATACTGTAAAAACCACCTCACATTATCCCAACCAAGCAGCCCTACACCAGGGTCTTCTACAGAAGAAGTCATGCTCACCGTGCGCAGGTGCATAGGAGACAGCAAAGACCTCTCCTCCAAACTCGTCTTTCTTGATCTCCGTTAAAAACTTGTCTGTGTCAGCCATGAAGCACTGGATACGTCCGTTCTCCCGGTCAGCCACCAGCAATTCGCGCTTGTCTGGCACAAAGGCCAGGCTGTGGGGGATCTGAAATGGCACACGCCGCCGCCGGTTCATGGAGCCTGCAGACACACACAACCGCAACAAGTGAATTAATGTCAACAAGTAACATAACCTACTGAAAATGTACAATTAAAAATGTCTAATATTGTGATGATAACAATGCACCGCTTTCTTGATAGATATGTTGAATCATATTCATCTACAACCAAAATAGACATTTTTTAAAAATAGAACATTACATTTTGTTTATTCCAGAGATTGCATATAAATGTTGTCACTATAAGAGAACCCAGTCAAATAAATCATAGCTGACAAGAAAAACATCTCAGAAATGACATTTCATGGACAGTTCTGCTGACATTTTCAATATTATTAAAATTTTGATCCAAGTAATTTTCTCTTTGTCTATCCATCCATCACTAAATGTTCACACAATTTAAAGTCCAGTTTCAAAAGGTGTAGAAACATGAAGAACATTTCTAACATCTCTGGACTTTTCCCTAAAGCCAGTAAACTCTCCACAACACATTTTTTAGGACAGTGATTTGCTTTGGAACACTCTAAAGTTGCACGGCATCCTGTCACAGTAGCTGCACACATTGTGTCTTCTGTCCTTTCAGAGTAAAGTAAACAGAAACTAGCCCAGGGTGTGTACCTGCTCCCCAGTCAGACAGATATTTGCCCTCCGGTGAGAATTTGAGGATCCTGGAGTTGCAATAGCCGTCGGACACAAAGATGTTGCCAGTCTCAGGGTCTACAGCTACATCGGTGGGCTGGCAGAAATGGCTCCTGTCGCTGCCTGGTTTAAAAGCTTCTCCCAGAACCAGCAGCGGCTTCTCCTTCCAATCATTGCTCAGTTTAAACACCTACGCCGGCAGAAAGGTACAACAACAGATGGCTTAACAACCACAGTCACTCTCCAATGCAAAGTGGGTCTATTTATTGAAAGAGATTGAACTGAAATGAGTCATTTTCTTTATACATGCTCAATTAATTTCATATTAAGCATATTTAACAGTGTAAAGCACAATGAATAATGTTTCAGAGAGAATAGCAAGAGCTGAGAATAGGAAGACTGGCTAAAAACCTGATGGTAAAGTCTCCCTTACCTGATGAAGTGCTACATCAGTCACCCAATAATTATTGTCCACATCAGTGGTGATACCATGTGGCAAATAAAACCTGTTAAAAAAGCAAAGCACTTAGCAAACACAGCACAACATATCAGTTTTCTTTACTTTTGAGCCTGACACAGGGACTTACATGTTTCTCCCTGAGGCCTTGAGCACATTCCCTTTGACTGGATCCACCACCAAGATGGTGGACTGCTGAATGGGGCCAAGGGACCTCTGCTGGTATATGGCATTGTTGTCAAAAGAGCTGCCAGGGAAAAGCAAGCCATTAATGCAACCAGAATAAACACCTTATTATGCAAGGTTATGAGAGAAAAGGCACATTAGGCATATTAGACATTATAAATGAATTTATGTGGCAGTGGTAGTAGTGGTGGCCTAGTGTCTAGTTAAGACATTGCACTAGGGACCTGAAGGTTGTAGGTTCAAGTCCTGGTTCGGGCACTACTGAGGTACCCTTGAGCAAGGTACTGTCCCACTACACTGCTCCACGTCTTGGAAGTCGCTTTGGATAAAAGCGTCAGCCAAATATGTAAATGTAAAATGAAATAGAGGAGATTCAACCTCAACAGCATCTGTATCATACAGGTGGCTTGTCTGATGTGTTTCCCACTTTTTGAAGAAAAAAGAAAACCGAGTGACTTTAAACACTTATGGAAGCCAACAGCCAGATGCTGCAGCCATTTCCCTGTTACATGTGTGTGTTTAAATCAGTGGGCTTTCTGTTCTTTAGTAGGTACAGGGAAACACATCACTTTCTGACAGTATAGTGCATATGTGGTATATGCTGTTTATGTGGCAGATAAAGACTACTTTGAAAAAGTGCTTCAGTACTCCATAAAAGAAAAGGAAGAAGAAAAAGCACATTGAGGTGAATCCCAGCCATTGGGCCCATAAGAGTAAAAGCCTTTGTGTGATGGGTGTAAAAAAACAGTGCAAAAATTATGTAATCAGTTACATGAACAATGTAGAACCCATCACATAGCTATGTACTATTCAATTCAGGTTTATTTCTGAGAAACTGTTCTACCTGATAACTGCCTAGACAATATCTCCCAGATAGTAATGTTCCACTTATAATTTTTACTGTAGCCCTTGCCATCTGTATTCTATGACTAAGAGGAATGGGTTGGACTCTTTGTAGCACTCACTTCAGTGTTGCCCTGTGCAGCTATAATGTTTGGTTGTTCCTGTGTCTTCGAAGTTGCTTTGGATAAAAGCGGCAACCAAATGAATAAATGTAAATGTAAATGCTTATTTTACAACAAATGTTACAAAACAGCTTTACAGAATACAGGTCTAGGCGAGGAAGGCGAGGAACAACTCCCTGAGCTAGAGGAAGAATCCCTGGGATGAACCAAGACTCTTCAGGGAACCCATCCTCTTCTGGCTAACACCGGATGGCAGTAAAATAAAACCAGTCAAAAGATGAGAAACAGCCTCAGTTTATGAAGGCGGCGTTAGTTGCGGTCCATAAGTTTTATGGCTATGGTGTATGCAGGAAAGGATCATTGAACAGTTGCAGGGTAAAAACTGTCTGGAACCTTGGTGATAGTAGAAAGTAGATCAGAATGGAAGGGTGGAGCGACTCCTATGGTCCTAGTGTAGTAGATGATCTAGTCGACAGCATGGGCTGGCTGGAAGCCTCTGTGATGGTAGGAAGCACAGCTGATGGTAGATAGCGCCCTACACACATGATCCATCACACTCTTTAGCTGTGGTCTCCCTGCAGACCAGTGTAACCAGTTATGTATAACAAATATCCTCGCCAACTAGCGCAGCCAGGAACAGCCACTAAATCACTTCTTTATCTAATCGTTTTGCATACAGAACTAAACTAAAGCTCCATTCTGTGATTCTGCTGGGAATGCTCCATCCCCACTCTTTCTCAATGATGAATTTCTGCCCAACTATGCAAAAAGATCTAGAGTGGTTAGGGGCAGAGGATGAATGGATTTAAGAGGGTTGCCTCTCATCACCTAGAGACCCAACTCATTAATTCTACTCTCTCCATTTCCCTCGCTCTTCTCTACTCTCCCTCTCTTTTTCAACCTCCTGTGCTTTCTGGCTTCAGCAGAAGCACCACAGGACCGACCCAGGAGCACTGTGGCAGGGGCAGCTTTACTTCTGGGTGCCTGGCATCCAAATTGCCCTTTATTCAGAGACTGTGCTGTACAGTATTAATGCTGCAGGCTTGGCTAATTAATGGTCTCTCTGAATTCACTCCAGCAGCTGTGGTCAACCTTCCTCCCCCTGCTGAGCGAGGGCAGACGGGGGCTGGATGGGTATGTAGAGCTGTGAGAAATTAAGGAAGAGCTTTTATCTTTTTTTCAGAATGTGATACTTTATTCATATTCATTATGGTTAAAGTCTAAAAATAATATTAAATTCAAAAATGCAAAATTACGAGTACAGTAACCAGCTTTGTAAAATTACAAAAGGAGACAAAATGCAAACCTAACCTTCAGGATATTGGGATATTACTAGATAGGGCATGATACCAGTTTTTCACCAAAATAAAAACCTACTAAAAATGTTTAAAATCAGTAAATTTTATTGAAGCACTTCACTTAAGATGAGCATCTAAATTAGACTGTTCACTGCTCAAACTACTCAAACACATATACAGCTTACAAGACATCGCACTGTGTGAATGTGTGCTATTTCAGGCTAGATTTGTTTAAAAAAAATCATCATAGAGCTAAATTACAGAGAACAACAAAAAATACTGGTAAGCTCCACCCAACACTGTAAAATTTTCCAAAAAAAAAAAAAACAATTAAAACATAGAAATCACATTTTACTATTCATAGTTGACCACTTAAGGTGGAGGGTTTTCACTTAACCTAATCTCTAAATAAATCAAGTGTAAATATAGTGCTAAACACGTATAAATGATGAAAACTCATATCTGAGACCAAAGTTGAGACTCATTTTTAAATAAAAGCTTCCTTTTTAAATATACTGCAAAATAACTTAATGGCTTAATACCTTAATCACTGCCCACATACTTCCATGGGTAGATTTTGTTGGCATAGATGTTGAGCAATATATCAGTCAGACAAGAGTCAAACAACAACCATGGCAACAGTGGTGGAGGTTGCAATAATGTAGAAAAGTGAAAGTAGAGGCTGGATGATGTAACATCATATAGATGTTTAAAATCTTTTAATACATACAACCGCTCTCCTAAAAGTTCCGAATTTTTTAAAATGAATTTGTTTTGTCTACATAAGCTACATAAGGCTTCACCGGCCTCTCTACTCTTGGTGGTACAGGTCCTTTTCGTCCGTATTGGCAAACTTTCAAACTTCCTTATCCATTAACAATTTTAACACTGAGCATAAATGAGCCCTAACATGACAAATCTGTGACTTACCAGTAATGGCAGTGAGCAGTGGTGGCCTAGTGGTTAGGACATTGCCCTTGGGACCTGAGGGTCACAGGTTCAAGTGTTGATATCTACCCACTGCTCCACATGTGCACTTGTGATGGGTTAAACGTGTTCACATTTCGTTGTGATAATCAAGTGTGTTCACAATAACACAAAGTCACTAGTGATGGCCTACAGTAACTTGTAAAATCTTTGCCCTGTTTGCATGTTAGGTATCGCCTGGTATTATGGACTTTAATGTTAGATGGTGTTGATTTAGTTGTCGTGATGCAATTATGCAGTGATTGCATGTGCTAATAACATAGATGCCTGTGGTTGCTTAAATGCACACCATTACTAAAACAGTCCTCAGTATGGAGGCACGCACTTACAAACAAGCCGTGGTTGCTTTGTTATCTTTAAGTATCATCCCAGCCCACTCCATCAAGATATTGATCACTTCACCAAAAACGCAAGTGTTCTTTTCAATCATCTCATATAAAGAAAGACATAAAGGAGCCCTCGACATACACACACCCTTCCAATAATGAGAAGCTTATGAGTGACTATCAGCCTCCATTCATCACTCGCTCCAGACGCACTTCTGTTTATCATAATAGCAAGGCATCCCGCTGGAGCTTTGTGGATTAGCAGGCCAGACATGACTAGAGCCGGTTTTAGCCTAATGACAACTCAGTCATGGCCGCAGGCTTTGAGCAACTCTACTGACATCAGAACCAAAACAGCGACTCTGGCTATTTCCCCTGGCCAGCACAAGCAGCCTTTGAGGAAAATGCACTGACAAAGACACAGCAGGCTGAAATGAATTTGCCCCAACAAGGCCAGCATGACAGACAACAATGCTTTATCTAATTTAATTTCAAAAATGCATACCAAAAGCCTCTGCAAATTTGAAGTAGATGCCTTAGGTTTAAAAGCTGTTAATATTTCAATCGCCTGCTGTACAGCCTTACATATAAAATAAGAATGAAAAATGAAAGTCTTGGTATAGAGACACCTCTCTTCCTATTAACCTTCGTTTAGAGCAGTGGTATGATACCAGACCAGACCAGAAGTATTTCACTAAAGCATTACCAGTCTAATATTTTCAATTTAGCACAATGTTCTGGTGGATTTTTGGGGGATTTCAAAAGGTGAAAAGGGCAGGTTAATAAAGAACACTGCAACATCATATAGACTAAACTGATTAGTATTTGCCATTATTACTGTAAAAAGTGCTAAATGTGTTACTGTAAAACAATAACAGTACAAAACCTCATTTACAAAATACGTTTCTACATTACACACTTTTTGATAACTCCTGAACTGCACTGTTTACTGTTTTTTTACTACTGTGATACACCTGTTTTAAATCATTGATGGTTCATTAACTACCCACTAGTGATTTTTTATTCTCTTGCAGAAACTTTAAATCAGTGTGAGACAGTAAATTACGGGGGGCTTCCAGCCAGTGTTAAGTATAACAAAAGTACTGTAACGTCTCCAACAATTTGTAAGAAAAGGTCTGCTTTAGCTCTGTATTTTGCATGAAACACAGGTTTGTTATGTTCCTCTTGAGGCGTACGACATGGTATTTTATGAGGTATTATTGCTCCCTACAGGCACGGCATGCTAATGTGAGCATTTGAGTTGTTTTTGCATTTTCATGTGGACAGAGATTTTAGACCTTTGAGCAAACGCTGCACTATGCTATGGAGGCCCACTCCAGGAGCAGGACCGAGAAACTGCTCCCAGTAAAAAATTTTACGTTACCCCTGTTGCATGCTGGCAAGGTCATAAATGCCCTACTGCACAGCTGCAGCTGAATTAGGTTTACCAAGTTAGATTCTGTAATGAAACTTGTAATGGATGTGACTAGCTGATCTGTATTCATGTAATTTTCCCAGATTACCATAGACGGCCTGCACTGAAAGGTCATACTCTGGATGCTGACATCAGCACTACACCACAGGACACATTCAGTAATAACAACAACGTTATCTATTAGTGAGTTCTGTTATTTTGTTGGTGTGGGGTGGACTGGAACAGGTTTCCTACATCTGTTATTTTTCAGGTTGTTCACTCTGCAGTTCTTACTGTTAGACTGTAAAAATGATGGATATTGCGGATTCATACTGGATTAAGCTCAAGATCCTCATTGCTAGCCACTTCAGTTACAAGACCTCGCCAGGTAAAATTAATGGAGCTTGAATAGTGCTTAAGTGTTGGGAGCAACTCAGTACATACTTGACTCCCCATCTGTGGTCTCCTCTGTGGAAGATGACCAGGTTATCATCAGAGTCCAGAGCCAGTCCGGACACCTGGCCCAGCTGCAGCTCAACCTCCGGCCAGCCATCCATCTCCTCCAGATGGGTCCCTACACACACACACACACACACACACACACACACACACACACACACACACACACAAACAAATGAGCTGACAACCTTCGGGTAAACACCGTCACAGGTTCTGCCACAGAACAAAAAATAGAGAGGATGGCATATGGTGGCGTAATCACTCACGATGGTGTAACGTAACAGAAGAGAAAACCTGCTGACTGCCTGATTCAAACACAGAGCTGTGTTGTTTGGTCTCAAGCTCCATTTAACACTGTAATGCTATCCAGCAATCTGCTAACTTGGGCCTGATTCACCACGTCTGAAATCAAAGCGATTCCTGTGCGTCATTCCCGTTCACTGGACGGGAGCGTTCGCTAGACAGCCGTGTGTGAGCTGCTGGCAGCCAGTCATCAGGGCCGGCACATGCCCGAGAGAGCAGTGGAGAAGTGTGAGGCATCACATTGAAATGAACGCAGAAAAGCGAGGCTAATGGTGGCGTGTGTGTGTGTAAACACCTTTATGAGGTCTCGGCACAGCCACACTCAGGTCTATTGGGGGATTAGCTACTAATGTGGATTTTTTCCGCTCCCACACACGCCTGAGTGCTAGAGGCTTAGTTCTCTATTGCCTTACAATAGCAAAACGTGACCGTTTAAGTAGTGAAGGTCAAATCTTCATCTTGCTACTGACACAATCAGTTCAAAACTGTAACTACATCAAAAGTGACCTGTTTGAAGGGATTTTCCAAAAGAAAAACCCAGAAGAGAGTGATAATGTGTGTGTGTGTGTGTGTGTGTGTGTGTGTGTGTGTGTGTGTGTGTGTGTGTCACTCTGGAAATGAATGAACTAAGAAGAATCAGCGTGCAGCAAAGGGATTGTAACTGGAATATTAAACTAACAAAGGCAAAGTCTTATTTTATAAAGAAATAAGATGCCACATCTCTTCGTCTGGCCATATTGCTAGCATAGGCCATACAGCCCTATATTACAGAAATGATTAAATAAATATTGTCTCACACCCTAGTGATTCTACCTCTGCAGTATGCAACAGGACTTTAAATGAGATATAGCCTGCACCCCTTTGATGAAATAGTTTCAGTTCAAGAGGCAAGAAATATTTAGTGCTAGGACTTGCCTGCACTGTAGGAAAATGCCTGTGGAGTACTATGAATCACATGCATTAGTAATGGAGCGTGAAATCACAGTGAGCAACAAACAATAACCATGCCCACATCCCAAGCACCAGCATCATGATTAATGAACACTATACCCAACACACACACGCTGGACACAATATGGATACTCATCAGAATGGCCTTGCCGGGCCAGATGAGTTCTCTCGGCAAATGTAAAAATTAACGACAGTTAACGAGTAAATGTGATGAAAGACTTCTCTCCTTCATGCTGCACCAGGACTCAGGCTATGCTAAAGGCATTATTGATTTTAGCAGCCTGAAAATTCCACAAAAAAGAGGAGCAGTTTAAAGGCTGCGAGGAAATGTAGGGCTCTTATGGATGAAGAGATATAAAATATGTATGACTTGGGACCATACACACTCACTGTGGAAGCGAGCACGTTTCAAAGGTCCTGTCTAAAAGCGTTTTTTCAGCTCACTGATAAATGTCCAACATCCCTACCAGTGTACGTTTCTCTCGCCTGTCAATAACCGAGCAAAAGCACATGTCCACACTATGCCAGTATGTCCGAAACAGATGCCCGTCCAACTAAAAGCAGTCTCTCTCTCTCTGTCTTTCCATTTCTTATGTATTCCTGCCAAAAACTCTCAACATTGTGCTCAAGGCTCAAGGCTCAAGGCCGTGGCTGCAACAGCCACGCACCAACACAACACAACCAGGCTTCATGAATTATTCCTGGCAAGACGTGAACAGGAACAGCAATTACCGAGACTGGAATGGAAGTGAACAAACCAGGCTTTTCGTACCACCTCGCAGGAGCAAAACGCATAAAATTTCATTCGTTTGCCCCCTCCTGGATTTGTAATTAGATCCCAGGGGCTAATCAATAGCACCATGACAGCGATCCAATAGGCGTGTATTGATGTTGCATGAAATTCGACGTGTCTTGGGGCCCCTCACACCAACGAGTCATGAACCATACCAGCAGGCAATTAATGCAAAACAAAAGAGGCAATTCTGCTGCAATTGAATGCCAGACATTGATGGAAAAGCTGCAAAACCACCTGCCTGGGTAAAGAAATAGGCAGTGGACATGTAAAGCAAATATTTACATTTTCAGGCCTAAAAAAGTCAGAAGACAAAAAAAATCACTCAAATGTACCAAGAAAGCACCAGAAATGGAATTTAAAGTGAAAATATATTTTTTGATTGTCAAAACCGATTTTTTTTAAACTTAAAAAAAAATATTATAAGTAACATTTATGTTATACAAGTATAATGGTATTACTTACATTCATTCATGAGTAGTGTTTATGATCCAAATACAAATTTTCCAGAATTAGAATAATATCTTGAAAAACTGTTGTACATTAACTTATGTTAAATGTTTTGTTTTTTTTCCTTTTTTCTGAAAAGTTACCATTTTGGAGATGTTCCAATTTTGCACCTCTTGTCCATCTGAGCCTGACAAATGCAGAAAAGCAAAGTAGGCTACCTCATAAAAAATGAAACTGGCACTTCGCTGTTTCGCTCTCCATTAACGTTTGCCTTTTCTATCCTTTTCCCCATTGTTAAAAAAAGAAAATGGCAGTGACAAAGTCAACAAAGCCTGTGGAGATGGCCCAGATTTTTCATATCGCTCTCACCATCTCAGCATCTTCCCACTGAGATTAATGTCTGTAACATGATGAGAGCGGTGCATGCAGAACAGCGTCTAAACTCAAATCTTTTCTTCCAGAGCCAGCTCTGTCCTCCGCTAATAAAGCTAAGTAAACCTACACCGTGAGCTCACTCGTCTCAAAACCAAAAGATTAATGATCGGAATGAGATGGGTAGGCATGGGCTTCAAAACAAAGCATTCACATGGACAACACCATGGCTTGGATTAAACCAGGCCAAAAATAAATGTGTTCTTTTTCGCAAACAGGAGCCAAGACCCACCTTGTTTTTTGGCCTTTGCCACCCCTGCACCCGGCTGTCTGGCAGGTAAAGTCTTGGTCCCCGAAGGCCTGACAGTAGACTCTAACTGGTGAAACTTGTGCACTCTGTCCCTCACCAGAACTGCATCCTCCCTCTGTTTGTAGCCTAGCCTGGGCCCGGGCCAACCCAGGTCTTTCTTTTGCATTATGCTATCAATTTCAGCCACCAGATCCGCCTGGGCCTTGGCTGCCTCTGCAGGGTTATACTTATGCACATGGACAATGTCCTCCCTCTCCCCTAGGAGTTTGGAGAGAAGGGAATAGAAGTCACCTGCACGGGGAAAAATAGAAGAGGGGGAAAAAAGCAGGAAAGACCAAAGGAGAGAGGAGAAAAGAACAAGAAGAAGGAGGAGAAGGAGGAAGAGAAGAAGAATGGGTCGTGTGAATAGAGCTGTAAGGGAAGTGTGAGAGACCCACTGGATTGGAAGCAGCCTGCCTGATAGAAGATAACAGTTTTACAGCACTGTAGACATAAGACAAGATGAAGAGAAAGCAGGAATTTATCTCTGTAGGTGTGAGAGTGCTTTAGTGCTGGTAAGGACAATCTGTGCAGCAATACATGAGTCTATGTTTCATGCAGCGGCGATTCTAGCCATCATGGCGTCCTAGGCAAGAGCACAAGCCCCATACCCCACCCTGCCCCACCAACCCCAGTCCAAAACATTAACAAAACTAAAGCCCTCAGGTGCCACTGAAGTGGGCAAATAACACCTTTTCATTTTAATATTATTTTTTGTGCATTATGAATAGATAAAAGCTGCATTTTCTTTTCCCCAAAAACTTATATAGAGTGTGTATCCAATCGTATTGCAGCATAGTAATACATACATATTGTGCAAATGTTTACGGCAACAAAGCAACATCGTTATGTGACACCCAACGCTTTACAGAATGGAATGAAGCAACTAAGGGTTCCAGCCTTCGCTGGCACATGCTCTCATGTCTCATGTCATGCTGACTGACATGCTCAAGCCACCAAGCATAACTATGGGGAGAATGCAGACAGCTTCATCTATACTTTGAATTTTTATGTCCTGTTCTGAAAAAAAAAGCTCGATTTTCTTAACGTCTTTATTTTTAGAGATTAAACCTCCCCGACCTCCAGTCTTCCTTAAGGCTCTTTGAAGACACTTTCCTCACCATTTAAACGTATAGTTAGCTCGCTTAGTGCACTACATTTCACACAGCTGACACCAGAAACAAACACACACACACACACACACACACACCTAAACAACTGCTTTGGTTGAACATGCCTAGAAATGCCCCTCCCACACAGAGAGTAAACAGGGGTGTAAAAATGCATGGATGAATAGTGATGCATGTTCTGAAAGTGGTGATTTAGCTGCATCTGTTTCGCAATATTAATATCAATTAAAATCATGCAGAGTATGCACCTATTATATGTTATAAGTATGCATGTCATAATGTAATTAAAAAAAATATTCTTATTTTATATATTATTTATATATTATTTTAAAGGAGAAAAAGATTTGTGTATATGTTTTATATTACACTGCTCATTGCTTCAGTCACATCTATTCTTAATAAATTAGATTTATTAGTTTATTAGAATTATTTTTTTAAATTCTACTTCTTTCTTTAAATTTTTTTTACTGGAATATGTATCATAGCAAAATCTAAGATTTCCCAAAGCACGAATCATTTTCTAAAGAATCATATCCAAGCTGAATAATGTTTAGATCAGAGATTAATTATTTATCTATAATAGCAAATAACAACGAATGACACCTAAGTGTCATTCTCTAATTAGAGCAAGCTGAAAAAATCCTGCAAGGGAATATAGATCTACACAAGCCTTCTGCAGAGGAAAGTAAGTCTGCTTTGTATTCAGGCAGGGAATGACAGGTCATTTGGCTAGAAAAGGTCAGCTCCTCATTAGAAAGCACTGCCTCTCGTTCAAACATGTTCCATCAAAGCTCTGAGAAAGCTCCATGACTACTGCGCCTCCTCTACTGCATTTAAAGAGAACCTCAAGCCTCTTGCCAGATAGGACAAATCCACTGCCGCACTAATGTGACTTCTGAACGTTGAACAAATCCAAGAGAAAGATGCAAAGTGGACAATAGAAACTATTCTGTCAGCTTTAATTCATCTTTCACACTTTCTTTGGAGTTCGCATGTACATTAGTGCAACACCTCACTGTTTCTTACTGATAACATGCCTCTCCTTCCTTACTGGCCCCCCTGAACACACGGCGACCCAAAGACCCGCCCCCTTATAATGTACGAGTGAAGGGCGCTTCTTATTTATTGAGGCCATCCATCAGCCAGCCAGCAAACACACACAGATAAACCGAAGTGCTCTGACTGACACTTCCTGGATTTGTGTCCTAATAACGGCAAAGGCAAATATAGAAAGTGATTTATCAAGGTGTCCGGCTGTAGGCTGCAGAGGCTTGTGATAATGAGTATTTCTGCTTCAGCCAGCTGCCGTGGAGACAGAGCTGCACTCGCACACAGACGTGCCTTATCCCCATCCCCATTCACTGCACTAACTACTGCTGTCATTAGCAGCAAAGAGCCAGGCTTTACTTAGCGACTGTACTGAAGAAAACTCCAGCCTGGAGCTCTATATACAAAACCCAACACCACAACCTGCAGACTTACAACATTTAAGGCTTTCAATATAAAATTACACAATAAACGAGGTATTTGTGCCTTACAAAATAGACAAAAATCAGAAGTCTTCAAGGTGGCTACTGTTGTAAGCTATGCAACTTGTTTATGGTGTTATGGATAACAGTGTCCCAGAGAATATCATAAAACACATACACTGATCAGCCATAACATTAACACCACTGACGGGTAAAGTGAATTACACTGCCTATCTAGTTATTTCATTTCAACGGCACCTGTCAGGGGGGTAGAATATATTAGGCAGCAAGTGAACAGACAGTTCTTGAAGCTGATGTGCTGAAAGCAAGGAAATTGGTGAGTGAAGGATCTGAGCCACTTCGGCAAGCGCCTTATTGACGTCAAAGCATCTCCAGAACAGCAGGTCTTGTGTTAGTACCTACCAAAAGTGATCCAAAGAAGGACAATTGGTGCGTCAGCCACGGGCTCCTAAGACTCATTAAGAGTGTGGAAGTGAAGGCTAGTCTGTATGATTCCGAAGAAGAGCTCCTGCTGCACAAAAAGTGAATGCTGACTATGACAGAAAGGGGTCAGAATACACAGTGCACCACAGTCAGAGCTGTTTTGGTGGCATGAAAGGGACCTATAGAATATTAAGCAGGTGGTGTTAATTTTATGGCTGATTGATGTAAGCATGCCAATTTCAGATTACTTACAATCCAATTCGGTTTAAAGACAGATACTGCAGTTTGCACAGTTCGAATTAGTGGGATATGAACATCTGTTGCTTGTTGAAGCAGACTTTGGACCAAAATGTCCTGGATGATCGCCTGCATGTAAGCAGAATCCTTGTAGGAAATTCTGTCCACTCTGCTGCTATCGTAGCAAGGCTCTATTCTACTTGACTGAGGAGAGACTTATGAATCCGAAACTGATTCCGAGGTGACATTTTAAAGACATCACTGATTAAAAAACGAAAACATAGTTTGTGCTGTTTGACTCATATTCCAGATAACCTACTTTCCAGGCTGTCCCTGGACATAGCTTCATTTGTTAGAATGTCGCTTACACCTTCACCAACAAGGTGATTGGCTCTTTCATAAATCCTTGCACCATATTGAACAAGATGAGCTTATTCTCTATCACTTGAAGACCATCTATAAGGAGCAACCTCACTCAGCAGTGCAAGCGTTGAATTAAATTCTAATAGGCCAAAAACAGTGTCCACTACATGACATATTCTGACGAGTCCAGCATGTGTGGCAATTTATGACCGGAAAATGTACCATTATCTCTTATTTATATTTTAATATTTCATTATAGAATATAGTTTATATCACTGGCATGTAGTACTACATTTTGCTCAGGAAACTGCATCATTACAAGGAGTTAAGATGTCTTTTAAACTTCTCTTTCTCTTCTCTCTTCTTCTAACATAAAACCCTTGAGAGACGGCAGCCTCACATCATGCAATTCAAAGTGCTGTTGTAAATCGGTATCTAAAGGCCACCCAGCCTGGGACGCTGATAAAACATATGCAAAAAAAATCCTGCTGAGTTCTGAGCATGATTACTTAAAGATTTATTGACGCTTCATTTGATATGGTCTGTACAGAGTTACACAATACCTACTAACACATTACAGTGTAGAGCTGAACGCACATATAGTCAGTCCTGTTTGGCTGTGGACTTTTATCTCTTAACTCCTGTACCTAAATTAATCTTACAGCCAGAGGTTTAATATTGCATGATGCAAGTTATATGAGTTATTCAGTAATCTTCTTCTGTGAAAGGGTAATGAGGAGCGAGGGGCTTACTGCGGTCACATCTATTTTAATCTGCAGTGTTTGTGACAGGATCATAGTTTCACGTTTTTGATTCATCAGCGGTGGCTGTTGGCTGTGAGCAAGCACAGACTTTAGCCGGAATGCTACGAGCAAGAAGGTGACGAATGTGCCCACGCTGAAATAAAACAACACTTTAGATTTACTTGTTATTATATAAATGTAAATATAACATATTAATTTTCCAAAGAAGCAAACTGAAGCAAATTTACTTTTGTTCACACTGTTTTTTAATGCATGTTTTTACCACTTTTTTTCTTTTAAGTTACATACCATTGCCATGCCGTTTACTTTAAAATGTCCAACTTTTCTTTATCCTTTACAATTAAACAGGCTGTTTCATAGCCATTTAAAACTGTTACATGTAAATGACCTGTGTACCAACTCACGGCCCTGTATTGTCCATTATTCAAGCATCTCAAGCTCTAACACTCTCTATAACTTCAGCGTGACTGGGCAGAGCTTAACAGCTTTAGATGGGACAGGAGGATTTATACATACACACAAACAGGGGGCAGTGGTGGTGTAGCAGTTAGGCATTTGTCAAATCCTAGACCGGTTCAAGTATCACCCGTGAGCAAGGTATCGTCCCCAAGCACTGCCGTCCAGGCACTGCCTATGTACGCTGCCCACTGCTCCTACACAGATGGGTTAAATGCAGAGGTCATATTTTGTTGTAGTGCACTGTGTGCTGTGTGGGGGTGTGTTCACGTTTTTTTGATGTCACAAAACCAACACATACCTGACTGGTATTTTTTGAACCTCCATCTTTATACACTACATCAACCTCTAGTTTTAATAAGCAGGTAAAGTTCAGTTGCCATGATATGGGTTTTATAACTTCAATAACTACTATAAAACCAGTATGCAAATTAAGAGAGTGAGGAATATAAGTGTGAGCCCAAACACAGACCCTTCCAGTTTAAGGAGGTTAAATGAGATACAGTCTTAGAAATCTCTTTTGATCTGAGCTTGGACAACAGATTAAAATCTATGCTGTTTCATATGAAGAGCATGACTGAAGAACATTCAAGTGCTATCTTCAGGCTCCTCATTGATATTCTTATGCAGACTCATCAAAGGACATGTAAAGTGTGTCACAGCAGGCAGTCTCAGTGGGTGGGGGGTTGGGGTCATGGAGCCCAGTGGAAACAGAGAAACAAAAGCATCCTTGCTGAATGACTGCATTTTTGGACCAATGAGGTCGCCAAGCTTGCTGGCCGTCATTCTAAGGATCTGAGGAACCATGGCAACAGAGTGAATCTGTTTGTCATGGATGGAAAAATATGTAAAACGGGAAAGACCTGCTTAGCTATGCATGACCAACAAAGTCCTTGCTCACATCTCACAGTGGTTAACACCCCTTAAACTGCCCATGATTTCTGAAGCACTCGTGAACAGTAATGTAGCTGGATCCTAAGAAATAAAGCCGACTCATATAAACAAAATATCAGAAATATTTGTTTTTATACAGGAATTTTTATTTATTACTGCTACATTATATCAACGCTACACGTGCTGCATTGCTGCATACCAAGCAGTAATCCATAATAATGAAATTTAATCTCACGTTTTAGCCAAGCATCCTTACACATTGCACCATATCACCAAAACCATGATCCTCTGTATCAACAGTGAGCAAAGTAGATTAGGCCTGGATGACTTATGGATTTGCTGAAGCTGAATGGCTTAGCGTGTTTGTTTACTGTACTGCCTGTTTAAACAGTGCGACGGAACTGCAGGAAAGCTTCGCTCTCCGTTTAGAAACGGACAGAAACTCAACCCTCTGAGGAACAGAAACTCAACACTATATAATGAAATTCAGTGAAAACACTGAACCAGGCACAAAAGACTCTGTGTGGGCTAGGTCACCTCTGCAGACCGACAAACAGAAACATTTTGCTGCCCACGGTGGCTCAAGTCCTTTGGCGAAGGATGACTCAGATGATGGCCATGTGGGAAAAAACACGTCCTAAGCACAAAAGTCCTGGCTGCTAAACAAAGCAGGGTGTTAACAAAATGCATAACGTAATGTTGAATAACACTCCCAGAGTTTAACTTTTCTTTGTTTTCACTGGCAGCTCTTTCTGCACTTTTGTTGCCTGTATTACTGATTTGGGTGCATTAAGGTGGCACACACCCCATCGTTGGGCGTGCAGCAGAGAACAGCAGAGATTTTGAATTTGCAACAAGCCATCACCCTCTACAACATCCTGGTGTTAGTAACCTGAAGCTGAAGGGAGTGTTCTCCAGAACAAAACAACTCCTGATCAGAAAAGGCTGTCATGTTGTCACTTGGGGGGTTACATCAGTACTGCCATTCATGTTCTTCAGTAAATTGCCTCCCCTATTTCTTTAGTGCACTCAGTAACTTTCTAGAAACTAGGGCACGACACTGGCAATGATAAGTGTTTCTGTGGATGCACTGACAAATCAAGGATCAGGTAATAGTGAAGTATTTTACATCAGAAGTCAGTTATGTTGGTCGAAAAAATTGCAGGCAAATCTTTAACCTTCTCATATTATTCATTCACCAGTGCATTTTCAATATGTAGCGCGCAGTTTCATGGCACCAGTAGTTCGTTCATATCGTGCAGCCCTGTACAAACTCCTTCACCAGTTCTATTCACTCATTTAGCCTCTTTTTGTTATGAAGTCATAAAGCCTGGACAGGCCTCTTCCTGTGCTGCTAGGAAATGGAGTTTTCCATTGGAAAAAAGGAAGCCACGCAAATGGAGTCTGGATCTCAAGAGGACTGCCGGTGCAATCTGGTCGCTTAAATACCCCACAGCCTGGCGCCGGGCCACCGATCCACACTCCGTTCCAGCTCACTTCATAACTGTATCTGCCAGCATGTTGCCTTTCCTCAGTGGGCCGACACATGCTCCTTTAGTGATAACAACTCCACTCACGAGTCAGCTGGTGCCAGTTTACGACACGCCATTTGCCACAGATCAGCTGAAAAGAGAGGGGAGTCAGGATGCTTCTCTAATCCCTACGTGTAATGGATTTAAAATTGAGGATACTATTAAATCACGCCAAGGGGCACTAATACATAAGCATCATTTGGATTAAAAATCACGCCTGTTAAATGCATCGCTACTCACTTTTAGAAGCAATTACATTCATGTGACATTTGTTTGTTTAGTTTCAAACAAGTATCTTGACACACATATATATATATAGAGTGTATCATCCAAGCTATCAGCAAAATGGTAACAATTCTGAATGTGTTGGAACAACCATTAGGGACACTGAACACAGTAAACATGTTAGTGACAGGTAAGATTTCCAACCTGCAGGAAATAAGAAATCTGGCGTGGGATGAATCTTTTTAATGTCCATTTATTTTCTTTTTTGGGCTAAAGGACTATGCTTGGCATTTTTAACTCGCGGGTATAACAGACAGAAAGACAAAAATAAATAGTATGAATAGTATCTCAGGTTGTAAGTGCTGCCAAAATTCTTGTCAGCTATTTATTCATGAAGAATTTCATATTTTTTCAGTAAGTAATAGAGATGTAACAATGAATCAATCTGTATCGATGCTTCAACCAAAATAGTTCATGATCTGATGCTTCAATGTGACCCATTAAAATCAGTGTTTTCATTCCACAATTAGTCTGACTTCATTTTACTGTGAGCTGGGTTTTGGAATGAGATGCTTTATTTTTTGCTTATGACTTGACTGCTGTATTTGACCTTAAATAATAAAATATTTACATTTTAATTCGTTTGTATGTGTGAGTTCATGGAAATGCGATTGTGAAACTGAATCAGGTTTCATACTGACTGCAGACGAATTATCGAACTGAATCACACTGCCTCAAATTTTAAGGTATGGAAAATGTATCAGATCTGAAATAATCGATGCAGGATCAATTTGTGATGAAACTTGTGATTTACAGCTCTAATAAGCAGACACTGTATGTGGTGATATTGTATTACAGCACATACATGCTAATTGTGTTGAATTGGACTACAAGGCTCTTGCTTTTTGCTAATTTTGTCCCTTTGCTTTTTGTGAACACCCAATAAATTGTTCTTGCGCCATTTCTGGAGGAAAGCTGTGCAGAAAAACTCCATCTTTCTATTATATATATATACATACTTCTAAAATGAATCCATCAAAGCATAACTCATCACCTCTGATATTCTGTCACACATGGTTATATTTATCCACATTCTTCCCATCACAGCAGCAGTTTTAAACCCATTACACACTATTGTCATAGCACCACAGTCAGCACAACATGTCTCACGACCAATGAGAAGCACATCCTCTGTCTGGGTAGTGGTACACACCATGACAGACAGGCTGAGAGAGAGCAGCAGGTTCTTCCTCTGTCTCACACCAATTACCCTGTCTTAACAGTATAACGTGATATTTCTCTCCTATATTTTTCAATTGGTTCTCAAAACCGACTGTCAAATATACCAAGCAAAGCGTGTGTCAGTTCAGTACGGAATACATCTTTTAGACACAGTGGTGTCGTCCTTGAGTCCTTGGGTTTTTGCCGCATTAGGAACATGCTGCAGAAACTCTTCTCTGTTATGCTGATTAGTGCGATGATGATGGCACTGTGTTCTCTGCCTGCTGCGAGCTCTCAGCAGGTGTGCAAGGATTAAAGGCCCATGTCCCGAAACCATCTCTAATAAAGCACTGCACAATGCAGACACCAGCCTCACAACATCAAAGCACACTGCCCCGATCTGCATTCGCTTCCACTCTTATCTCCAGCTCATCTGGGAGGTAGAGTGAAACAGAGAGATAGAAGGGAGAGAGAGAGAGAGAGAGAGAGGGAAAGAGAGAGAGAGCGAGAGAGAGAGAGAGAGAGAGAGAGAAAGAGAGAGAGAGGGGAGGGAGAGAGAGAGAGAAAAAGAGATGAACGATAAAAGATGAGAAAGAAGGAGAGGGGAAGAGAAGGCGCAGGGGAGAAAAAGGGGAGTAAAAAAGGCAGTGAGAGAGAGAGAGAGAGAGAGAGAGAGATAGAGAAATGAGCGAGATGAACAATGAGAGATGAGAGGAAAGAAGAGGGGAAGAGAAGGAGTGGAGGAATAGAGGAGAATAAAAGGAGCGAGAAAGGCAGAGAGAGAGAGAGGGGAGAAAAAGTGAAAGACAGGCAGAAAGAGGTATGTTTTGCCCTTACATCATCCGTTGACTCACCTCTCTACATAAAAGGTTACTGATGCTGCAAGTACAGCAAACCCAACACCACAGTGAGGCTTATGGAGGCTTAACGATCAGTGTGACACAAATGTGTCACAATTCACCCCAGAGAATAAGAACAATAAATCAAGGGGGCTCCTTGGGGAGGGGTTCTTCTGGCATCTTCGCACACAATACAGGCCGAGAACGGTTACCATGGTAACGCTGCTTCAAACGCCGACCTCGGACCTCAGGACGCGGTATCTCCCCACACTAAAACTCTGTTTACACCCTGTCATGCATGGCATAAGGGCAGAGAAGAAAACCTCAGAGTAACCAGAAGGGCTGCAGAGAAGCTGTATGACTTGTGTTTCTTAAACTCTGGCTTATGACTGTGCCTAATTTAACTCTACACACTTTTTGAATAGCTGGACTGAAAATGAGTCTCAGAAAATGATATATTTTGTCAGTGCTGTTCTTAATACAGGATATAATGATGACTTTCAGTGCAGTCTGCCTCCATCAGTAGAGAAACAGGCTCAGCCTCTCGTTAGCACAGTAATTGGCTATCACTCTAAAAGACGACTCACCCTGATCCAGAACCTCCTCCTCCTCCCTTTTTGGCTGCTGGAGGGCCAAGTCGTCCTCACCATCTATGAAAATGAACAGAAAAACCATCAAGGAAACGAGAAGTGCTTCACTTGATCACATCAGAGGAAAAATGGCTATTAGATGAACACAAAGGGTGAGCTGAAATTTGCATTTGTGCATTTGACTTTCAATGAGATCTAAATCGTTTGTGCTCATAAACAACGTATTTCCTTAAAACCACAAATGAAAATACAGGGGTCATTCAAAATTCAACATTAGGTGCTTTCAACCAGAGAAACTTTTTCAAAGTTCTAAGAATCTTTGGAGGATGCTCCTCCTTCATATATGCTCACACAGCAGAAACTGAGAACATTTATAGTTCTTAGAATGACATTTTGAGGAACTATTTTAGCTCTTAGTCTACGGTAGGTACGTTCTCGCAGGTTCCACTTTAAAACTGTGTGAAATGTTAGCCATGTAAACAAGAGCTCTTAAGGCTCAAAACTGAGGAAAAACCACACACAACTGGATGGACAAAATCCAGGCTTTATCGAAGTGAAAGTGACTATTTGTCATTGTGAACACACTCAAGCACCACAACGAAACGTGACCTCTGCATTTAACCCATC
>JBBPDA010000037.1:3806874-3837858 GCA_037974385.1 Arnoldichthys spilopterus
GGGGGGTGTTGGGGGATGGGTGACTCACAGAACACAAACAAATGTCTGAGAAAGCCATCCATTCAGACAAACTGTAGGAGTGAGACTGGCAGATCCTCAGAAATGGGCTTACCCTCCTTATGCAGAGGACTGTTGAGTAGAGTAATCCTCTCCACGTGCACTGAGGTAAATTAACGTCATGACAGCTAGCTGCCTCGTACACACGCTATTCTTCTAGGTCAGGTGTAGGTGTAAAGAAACCGGGTTTCCAAATAACCAGCCATACGGGGCCAAGAGTCCAAGAGATATCTGGCCTCAGTCTCTGGGTGGGTAGGATTGCCCCTTCCTCTCCCCCATCACAAGCATGATGCTAGCTGGCATGGGCATCTGCCAGATGGCGTAACATTATTGGCAGCGCTCTCCTCCAAGCATGCTACTCTGTCCAATAGTGCTGCATTAGTGGAAGTTCGAGAAGATGCGGTGGCTGGATTCGTGCAACTCGGAGGAAGCACATGCTAGCCCTCGTGTGTCAAATGAGTAGGACTGAATTTCAGAGAAAATCAGATAAAATGGGGCAACAAAAAAAACTATTTAAGATAAGATAAGATATGAGAACCTTTATTAGTCCCACAAGCTGGAAATTTGCAAAAAAAATTTTAATTAAATAAATCGCTGATGTTTACTTGTAATCGTTAAACCAGATGTCAGTGTATATTCAAAACCAGAAAGCATTAAATTTAAAGTTGCACAAGATGGTAAAATTGTCAGAATGTCCATTCTTCATGAAGTATATGGTCACACGTTCACATTTAGATGTTATGAAGATTTTTTTCAGACACATAATTGTACACTAACATTACTATGCACCCCGTCTCCTCCCACTGTCCAAAGGCTTGCAGTAGGTTGATGGGAGACTCAAAATTGCTCATAGGTGTGAGTGTGGGTGTTACTGGTTGTCTGTCTCTGTGTTGCCCTGCGATGGGTTGGCCTCCTGTCCTGGGTGAACCCCGCCTTAGGCCCGTTGTCAGCTGGGATAGGCTCCAGCTTCCCCGCGACCCGAAATGGAAGAAGCGGTTTAGAAAATGGATGGATGGAAATTTCGATTCTAAAGCCATTAACACCCTGAACTCTGCACTGAAATCACACACGTTATAGACATAAGTGTGTTTTATATTGATATTATAAACACCGTGTTTATTATTATTTTAACCTTTGTAGAGGTGTTTTTTTAAGAAGTAATAAAAAACTGTGTTTTGGCAGATGCGCCTGAATTTCATTGTGTAACTAAATGAAAGCACTAAACAGACTCTGCGATTTTACTCAGTCTTGTGTACATAACCTCCCAAAATGAACAAGAAACAATCTTTCTCAAGCTATATCCAAAACAGAGATTGAACAAGCCTTGAAAACACTCAAGTAAGAATTTGCAAGCATGACTTCGCTCTCCATGGGACCATCAGCAATTCATCTTTCCTAAAACGACACCACAGCATTGTAGCTAAATCAAACATTTGTCAAGTGCAGCGGCTCGAGCACTTTCTTCATTTAGTGCTTGACTGAGCCTTGTAGACATGACTGTGGTTTTATTTAGACTCTGTCTGCTCCTCCACCACATTTCAATGGCTGCTGACATCCGGCAGACTGACAGCACACTGGCCTACGTGCCCACCGTTATGTAAATAAGGACATTTACTTATAACATCAATCCATCATCCAGTAACACATCAGCCCACCCGGCTCACGGGGATGAGGGTGCTCCTACGCCCTTCTCATTCAGAGAGGCACTTACAGAGATGTGTCATTAAAAAATGGCATCTGTCTCACTAAACTCCACAGCTGGAAAAGGCCAAAGTCACTGGATGAACTGAATTAACTGTTCTAGTAACACTGTAATTGGTCTATGCTCCGCCCACATGTGTATTCTATCAAAGCAACTGGACAAACAGAACACTGGCTAAAATCTTACTCAGTCTAACAAGAATAACAATTTCATAGGGCTTTCACTACGGATTATATAAGTAACTGAGTTATTTAGCATTTATTATGTAGATGAATCAACATATCATATACATTCTATTTATAATAACAGACATTTAATTTTATTGACATTTATACAGCTATACATACAAATGAAATAAAAAAGTATATATCTTCTTTTCTTTTCTGAAGAAATATGAACAGTAAAAGCACCCCCTAGTGAGGAATGCTCAGACTGCTGATCCTAGCTTTATAATGGCCTGTTGATATCTGATCATTCAGCTTGCAACAAAATCACTAAGCTCATTCACTAAGAATGCACATTTTAATTTATTTTCATTTTTATTTTTTAATACAGTAATTGTGACAGTCCAGATTTTTTCCATGCGCTTGAGACCCTGTCCACATGTAGATGGGTATTTTTGAAAACATAAGGTTTTCTATGTGTTTTGGCCTTCTGTACACATGTAAACACAGTTTTTAGTCACTGAAAACTGAGATTTCCAAAAATGTCTTCCAAGAAGAAGCAACATCATGCCATCTGTTGCTTTGGCATGCTTTTGACAGTGTTTGACATTTGACAAAATTACATTTTTAAACGTTTTTCAAAAATACTTGGCTACATGTGGACAGTTTTTTTTGTGTGTGTGTTAAGCTAATGTTGTCCTGGTGACATACTCCTAACAAATATTACAAATCTGCCTAGATGTGATTAGCTGCAACAACAACGCTAACCTTTCTAACCCCAAAAACATAACACAGTGAGTCCAAACTAAATGTTCTACAACTTCTCTTCAAATTCATTAGGACATTTTGCCAGGGTCCTTTGACTCGTGTCCCACCTTCTATCATCGCCATGATGGAACAGATTCTGCAGAGATCGTTTAGTATGTCTGTTCCAGTGCAGAACCATTAAAATGTACATTCCGCTCTTAGAATTCCCTTCAAAATCTAAAACGTATGTAGTTCTACACAATTCACAGCAACAGCTGAGTGCTTCATTGTCACATCTAGCATCACAATAAAGGAGTCTAAATGCACTAGAGTAAATCACTCCGAGCATTCTGTCCCATTGCGCCAATGCAGCTCCAGTGAGCGGGGAGTACAGAGGCGGATGAAAAGCGGAGCATGGAACCATGCCATGCGTCAAAGTCTGGGCAGAGAGGAGACAGAGAGGCAAACAGAGAGGGATGGGGGGGACAGAGAACCTTCCATGTTGCTAAGCAGCTCTGGGGGCGGAGAGGCCGGTCCAACAGCAGGCAGTGTCCATATGCCAAAGTGGCACTAGCCTCGCTCTTTCGCAACCAGGAAGCCAGTGAGTCAACAGAAAAGCATTGGCACTGTGTACCTTACGAGATAATGCAAAGTTAAACCGTCAGAATGAGGGTGGCGTACAACTAGCGATAGTGCAACCCTAGGAAACAATATAAGCAAACAGAAAAAACAAGGTATAAATTTAACAAACCCAGTTTATCTTGGTGTTCGAAAAAGGTGCTGTCCAAGGTAAAAGGGAATTTAGGCCAAATAAAAGTTGAGATAATTGTATAGCAAACACAAGTGAAAAGAGGGAACAGTTTAAGTAGAATGAGCTAATCCATACAACTGCTCATGTGAAATGAGAATTTTTGGAATGAGAATTGAAATGTATTAAAAGTCGCCATTATTGTACAGCAAAGGTTTAATTATCATTGCTGGAAAGGCCTCATTCATAACTGAGAACAACTCCCTCACGACTCATTCACTAAAAATAGGCCGACCCATGATGAAGCCCTGATCCACTTTATTTATCTAAACAGACCAACCCACGAAACCCACAGCTTAGCCTGAATATTGCTAAGCTAAATCGAGAGACAAACTGCCTTTATTTCTGTGCATGAAAAAGGATCAGGAAGCCTGACGGCTGAAATATGCAAATACAAACAACATACAACAGAAACAAACAACGCAGCTAAAAAAAGAAAAAATCTATGAAAAATATTCCATCTTAGTTAAACAAATAAACGTCGACACAGCATTCTCCATTCTGTAAAGAAACCACAATAACTCAACAGAAGTACCGCAAAACAGAACCATCTCTATCCTAAATCCTTTCCTGAAGGCAAAAGGTCCACGTCTGTGTAAAGCAGGTCTTGTCAGAAGCATAATAGGTTAGGCTGCATGATTAAACAGAGCCCAAAGGCAAAAGCTATTGCTTTACCAAAGAGATCGGCTTTAACGAAGGCTCAAAGGTCATAAAATATCCCTAAGTAAAATGTAACACAAAGCAACATCTGTAAACGAATCTGTCCATAAAAAACACTGGAATCTACTGAGGCTGAACATAACATAACCAGCGTGACTCACTAGTTCTTCACGGAAGTTAAGCATCATGTTTTCAACACAAACGATATAACACCTCTATCTAAAATGACCTAGATCTCAGATTGCCAGATAGAGATATAGCAGGTACAGACTGCTCAAATCGCCGTCCGATTTCTACAGCTTTCTGGGCCAATATTTGAGACCAGCAAGTTGGGTTTTGGTGTCAGGGGGCACACAGGTTAAGATATAAACACAACCTTTGTCAGAAGATGGAGGAGAAGCACATATGAAAGCACTTTAAAACTCACAAAAGCAATTTCTATTGATCCCTGTAGCTTCCGCAGCAACATACTCCACTGGCAACTGCAAGCATCAATCAGCCACACCGCTGAGAGTTTCTCCACACTGCACTTAGACTGAAATAAAAGCTCTTTTACTCGGCTCCAGCTCCAAGTGCAAATGCTAACGCAAGCCTCCTCCACATACAGAGGGGACCCCAGCCTGTTTAAGCAGCTTTCCTACTCATAATCAAAAGGCAAAACATGTTATCCATCTTAGTCACGAAGTGCGGTCTTCAAGCTCAGCAACGCTTCACTCCAGCTTCAGCATCAAAAGCCCCGGCGACAGACAGGAGCTGCCACAGCGGAGCGAAAGCTGGAGAGAAGTGCTGAGAATTTGTCCACAGAGCGGCAACCCCCGCGGACAGGCTCGCCTACCTGCTTGTCACATCAGGTTCTGTAGCACAGTGAAGAAGGAGAGAAAGCCAAGGAGAGGAGAGAGGACAGCTGCTTCTCTGCTGCCAATGAGTCACTGGGGAGAGCGAGACTGAGAGAGGGGGAAGAGAGGGCGAGAGAGAGAGAGAGAGAGAGAGAGAGAGAGAGAGAGAGAGAGGCAGCTCAGCTCAGCATGCTTGCTGACATCATCATCACACACACAGGAGTCGTCCGGGAGGAAACTATGGTAACAGCTGCATGCGCGCGACGACAGCCAGGCACCTTCTGAACCCAAGCAGGCAACCGTGCAGCCTGAAGTGGTGCAACTGGACAGGCGTGAAAAAGAGTGGCTCTCACACAGTCTTTGTTGCAGTTTTTGTTGCTCGTCTTATCGTGCAACACTGTTCACCTGCTATAATCAGTGTAATAACTATGATGATTATGATTATTAATACTATTGTTAGTATTAATGCTAATATTACTGTTACCACTTATAATGATACAACTTTACTGTCAATGTTTCACTATTATTTTTATAAGTATTATATAATTATTGTTATTTTCATTATTATCATTATTATCATTGCTCTATGTTATTTGTATTATTATTGTAACTGTAATAATAACTAAATATATAAATAAATGAGGTCATACAATACAATGGGAAACTGAATTCATTGAGATATTATATGAGTTTCATGAAGTTTCCAAACCCAGCATTCACTAATCAATCAACATATTGAAACTAAGCTGCCTGAACAGCCCACTGCCTTTGTAACGCCACCAAAACCACCTCACTTACATGTATCTGTTCAGTCTATAGTACTTTAGCCACGCCCAGTCATGCTGAAGTTATAACAGGTGTCTCGCCCCAGACTGCTGAGGCACAACATATATCATATACAGTGTCTTGATATATGATATGTACATTTTGGACAGTTTAGGAGGGGAAGAGGGTGTAATGATGCCAAAAAAACGAAAAAAGTAAAATGTCTTGGCTTCTTTCACCTTAGCTCAGGAATGCGCAACTCTGGTGCCAGAGGGCCATGTCGTGCACACTTTGATAGTTCCACTGCCTAAACACACTGACAAAAATTGGCAATGAGTTAAACCAGGTGTGTTTAAGCAGGGAAAATTATGCTGTTTACCCCTGCTTTAACTTCACTGTGACCTAAATGCAGCATTACAACACAATAACAGTAATGCTGATTGGTTATTTGTTATTGGTACAGTGTGGGAATTTGAACATGCGTAATACTGGGGAGTTGTATACCCCTCTATCTGATGAATGGCTGTGAGCATATTAACCTCATGCGCAGCTGCTCCAGAGCATTCCATTCTATTGGCAGTTATCTATGGAGATTATTCACGTGTGTGTGTGCAACTGAACAGCAGTCAGCAATGAGTGTGTAACACCCCCATGTGGTTATGGGTTTTGCCCACTAGGGAAATGTAAAGTAAAGCAGTCCGTGGAGGGACGCATTAAGACCACCTGTCTAAAATGGTCTAGATTACTCCATTACTCCATTACACAGTTCTGACTGTGGTGCACTGTGTGTTCTGACTCCTTTCTATCAGTCAGTGTTCACTTTTTAAACTCCAGTAGCTCTTTTCTTGGATCAAACCAGATGGCCTAGTTTTGACACTCAACAACCCTTGGGTGCCCATGACCCTGATGCCAACTGACAAGTTCCAGTCCTTCCATGAATCAGTTTTGGTAGGTACAAACCACTGCATACTGGAGACACCAAACAAGACCTGCTGTTATAAAGATGCTTTGCTAGAAACTGTTGCAATGTTATGTTCAGTGCAAGAAACACAGTAGCAATGGAGAATACTTAAAGAATGAAGTAAAGGTGCAGTGAAAGTGACTTATTTTGTCCTTCTTAACACACTCCATCACACGCAAAGTGCACCACAACGAAATGTGACCTCTGCATTTAACCCCTCACACATGCACTATTTTTCATACACAAAATCACACAAACATCAAACAAAACCTCAGGGAACAAAATCAGCCACACTGAAGTAGGACACAGGCCCAGAAGACACACTTCTTTGCACTTAAGAGCAAAGCACTGCTGTCTTCTCTATTCAGAGCATCTGACCATTATCCTGAATTTGGGGTCAACCGCAGTTCCTTAATAAAGGTCCATTACAAGTAATTACTACTATTATAAACAGACACATCTCAAAACCCCAAGAGGTTTATACCTACTATGCTCATTACTGTACCTGTCAGGAATTCAATCCCACTTCCAGTCTTCTCCTATTTGTTTTCATGTTTAAGTGAGACTAATGGTCTTTTCTTCTGCAAGACAAGACACAAAATTTTTTCATCAGTTTTAAATGAATGAAACAGGGCTGCACTAGCATATCATAATCACCTCAGCATTGACATCTGTTTAGATTTGTCAGGTATTTCCAAATGATTTTGAGTTACTTTTTTTGTACATTTGCCATTTTCTGAACATTTAAGCAACACTACGCTATTGTTTTATTATATCATTTTATTTCATTCATTTACTGCATTTGTAATCCTCCACACAGAAATATTATATTTCACCAGTCCAGATATGTGCATGAAAAACATACTGGTATCAACCTACACTTCCTAAAATTTCCAGTTCCCTTTTTGGATGAATTAAGTGTTATATTGGTGCATCCCTAAAAATGGAATTCAGAATTCATCTGTTTGTTTCAGGGACCTACAGGTCAGAAAAAATAGAATGATTAGCTTATCTCTTCATAGACAGACGTTAAGACTCTTTAGTTTTGGCACCTAAAGGGTGGAATGAACATCTGACAGAGTCCCTCACTGTCTTCAAAAGACGACTAAAGAACTAACTCTTCACAGAGCGTCTAGGACAATAACTACAGGTCTCAACAGAACGAACACATTTACTACTAACTACACCCAAAAAATCAGATAGAATCAGGTAGAATCTTGGTTTACTAGCAGCTCTTAACCTTAAGTCTAGGTTTACTGGTGTGACAGTGTCTTCGTAGACTATTAAGCACCACATACATAAGCACATCTCTGTGTAAGAGCGTCGGCCAAATGCTGTACATGTAAATGTAATTAATGTAACAGCTTCCACACTGCAATTACAGAAATGCTTGCGTTACCAGAGACAAGCCACAACTAAGGGTTTCATAGTGTTTTCAGATAATTCCTTTATTTAATTTCATTTTGTTAGGGTCTGTAGTGCCGTGTGACTGATCACATCTATTTGATTGGATTGATTGATTGACACTTGATTATTCCCAATGGGAAAATTAACCCTCAGGTGTTCAGTAGCTCAGAAAAAAATGAATCACAGACAATGCACAGAAAATAAGGTTAGAAACATCACTGCTTAACAATTATTGAACATTTGAGGAATATAATATCTGAAACCAAATTATATCTTATTTGATTTAAACCAGAACCACGTAGAGAAGGGGAAAGTCTAAATAACGGACAGTATGCGCAGTTTATTTACCTGGCACCTTTGTTCTGGAAAAGTAACTTAATCAAGGTAACATTCACTAATATCCTGGTCTGATCCTCTACTCGGACAAATGTGACGTAAACAATGCCACTAATGATCAGGGGATGTTTGCTGCACAGTCCTCACACAGTCAGACAAGTGGGTGAGATACACATACGGTGAAAAAATAGCTTCTTACTATGATCAGCAACACCGAGGTGTCTTGAACTGAAGCTAATATTAAAGGACATAAGGACCGTGATGAAAAGCCCAAAAACCAAAAGAAAACGGATGAAACATCAGTCGCTCTTGGTGCCTCTGCCTCGATCAGCTGAGACTAGCGGCGACACGGACATCAACACAGGAATCAGCTGCTGAACAATGCAAAAAAACTCAGGAAAACTCTCAAATAACTGCACAACCTGTTTATGACCACAGATTGCATTCATATACAAAATGCAATAACATATCTGGCAGTGGACTAGCGTTAGCCAGCGTGCTACTGTAAATACGGCTGAAGTTGAGTGAACTTGGTTTGAGCGACAGGAAAGAGAAAGTAAGGGACGTGACGTTTACTAACTTTGTTTTTCCCACACGGATCACTCCCCCCTATAGCTGTTGTATTCTTGGACAAGTATCTATAACATAAATAATTTATATTTGGTAAGTTTTAAAGCAGTAAATGCTGACCTTTAGTTGTTTAATCGCGGTCCCTGGACTCCTCGGTGCGCTCTTCTCTCCGCTCATTGCCCAATCTCTCCCCGAACAGACCGGGGTAATCGAGGCTAATCAAGGCTAATCGAGTCCAGAGTAATCGATGGCGGGCGCTTGCGGGAAATGTGTGTGACCGCAAGCACGTACGGGTTTAATCGCGTTTAATAATGAGTGTGTGAAGAGCAGGAAGCTCTGACCTACTGAGACTAACATTGTGGGTTTTTTAGTATTCACTGCAACCTTCGTGCAGCGATAGTGCACAAAGTACAGACTCAGTTTGTGATACAGTAGTGAGTTACTGTGATACACAGTAAAGCCAAGTGCCCTTACATCTGTACAACACATCTATATTCAGCCATAGTGCTAAATATACACCTACAACTAACAGGACTGAAAGATACATAGACAGACAGACAGATAGACAGATAGATAGATAGATAGATAGATAGATAGATAGATAGATAGATAGATAGATAGATAGATAGATATGACCCATTATGACCACAGGCAGCTAAAGTGAATAACACTGACTATCTATTTATTTCATTACAGTGGGGTCTGTCGGGGATGGGGGGAGATAGATTAGGCAGCAAGTGAACAATCAGTACTAGAAATTGATGTGCTGCAAGCAAGAAAAACGGGCAAAGCACGAGGATCTAAGCCACTTTAACAAGGGCCTTATTGCAAGTCTTATTTGCAGGTCTTATGGAGTGTTCCATGTATGCAGAAGTTAGTACCTACCAAATGTGATACAGGGAAGGGCAACTGGTGATTTGGCAACAGTGTGGACACAAAATGTTAATACTGACTCTAATAGAAAGGTGTGAGGACACACTTCACCACAGTCAGAGCTGTTTCAGCAGCAGGAGTATAAATAAATAAATACTCAATATTAGGCAGGTGGTCATAATGTTATGGCTGATTTGTGTATTTGACAATATAAAACACAGATCAGTGATAATATATAAAAAAATATAAAATATAAAAGACAAATATACAAATATAAAAAGACAAACTGCACGTACAAGCATACACATACACTGTGCAAAGACATTAGTACACGAACCTGACAAAGACTTCGTCACTAACATCTGTATATTAATGCTAGCGCAGAACGTTGTTAGTCAAATATTACATAGGCTGTAGTCCGTATGAAGCTGTCAGGTTCGGTTCTGCCTACACTGGCAAATTATTCATTAGGCTTGAGCGGACTGTCTCACGAGGCTGGAGGAAATTAGTTATTCATAACAGGGAAGACTAAGCTATCAGTTGTTAATTAAACTCAATTGGCTATATCTCCCAAAGCCCCGAACAGTAATGCAGCTCAAGCTTCAGGGAGATCCTGGATAGGCCTACATTCAAGAACACATGCGCATACACACTGACTTGCTCTGACACACACAAACACACACACACAAGGAAAAAGAGTGACAGAGACAGGGAGAGAGAGAGAGAAAGAGAGAGAGCTCTATTCCACACCTTTTCCATGGTAGCAGTACAGGCAATAACAGTAGGCTTTGTATTCCAGGGCCCATTAATCTGTGTTTACCATTATGACTATGTAATACATGGGTGATTCATATGAAGTCATTTGCACTTGAGCACCAAAGCCACTTTACTGTGTGCCAAGGGAGAGCAATAACAATAAATACCAGGACATGGGCTTTCCTGCAGCTGTTGAAATATTTAAAAAGTACATGTTTTTTCAAGTGAAACCAAATAAATGTTTCTATTTAACCAATAACGACTAAAGTAAGGTTTGGTTTCTAGTTCCATATCATGGCATGCTCACATTTACATGCCATTAAATAATTTTACTATGGAAAACATGTTTCCCAGGTGATCATATCCCATGAGATTTAGTTAAATAGCAGGCAATAATGATAAAAAAGACACTAACAGTTCCACATATGTTTTTTTCCATGGTAGCCCCAAAATTATGAAACGTTTTACTCTTTTTTTACATAGTCATCCCTCATCCCAGCAGTCATCTCTAAATTCAGTTAAACATACAGTACTGTGTAAAAAGGCTTAGGCTCCTGAGAAAATGATCATTAAGAGCTGTTTATCTGGGCTTTAAGTCTTTCTGTTTCCTCAAAAACACTAAAATTAGAATAAATACAAATAACAGGAAAACTGTAAACAGTGATGTGTGTGTTTGTCAGTGTGTCGCCCTGACCAGAGCTTTCCCAGTGGATGCCCAGTATTACTGTAATTTCCATCAAATTGCTGGTTTGGGCTCAGTCAGTCCTAAATCAGGTGCTGATGGAACTTCACACACATCCATGAAATGACAGAATGCATGGAGTAGAAATCTGGTGCCAAACCTGTGTTTAGCTCGCACGTCAACTACTGTTTACACACAACATCTCATCCTTTTTCTTTTCGCTGATTTCCTGAGTGTCTGAAGTTATTATAATGTTTACTTGTGTATATATATAATTATCATATTTACCCAAAAAAAGTGAAAATTCTTTTCATTTTCTAAACCAATTTTTAGGCGGGGTACACCCAGGACAGGAGGCTAACCCAAGGCAGGGCAACACACAGACAGACAACCATTTATAAACACACCCACACCTATTGGCAATTGAGAGTCTCTAATCAACCTACTGCAAGCCGTCGGACTGTGGGAGGAAACTGAGGAACCCGGAGAACACCCACGCGAACACGAGGAGAGCTTGCAAACTCCACACAGAAAGGCACCTGGCCAGGGATTGAACCCAGGACCTTCTCGCTGTGAGGCGACAGCACTAACCCACCGTGCCGCCATTCAGTGTTTGGCGGGAAAAGGTTAAAAGCAGAGAATCTTACAAAGTCCATCTACTTTACAGCAGGGTTAACAATGTCTCATCACAAACACATCTACTTCACTTACTGTTCAAAACAATCAGTGAACGTACACATGTTTTAAAGCTGAAAAAAGTCAAATAAAGTTTTATTCTGGGATTGTTTTGCCTCTCTACCATCACTTTTTTTAAAATACGATTTTAAAGTACGTTTAAAAGCCTATTGACACTAGTGTGTAATAGTGCCTCATCATCAGGCAGAGTTTTCATATTTATTTAGTGTAATAACTATCTCTGTCGCAGCACTGAGCTTATCAGCCATCTGGTTCCTAACACCATGGTTTCACCGAGATGGAGCATTTGACATCCAAACACTCTGGATGTCTTTGTTTACTTCCTCACCATGTAATAATGAATTTTTGAAAATGTTGTAAATTTTCCCTTTATATCTATAGTACTATTCGTCCCTGTTTTGCCATCTGTGGTTTTATCTTTCAGTGTGTTTTATCACTGTATCCTGGGGTTTCATATCCGCTCCGAGGGGCTGGTGTCCAGCACAGCTCCTTCCTCAAACGCACTAAACCTGGCGTGAGAGGTGCGCCATCGTGTGGCAGTGGCGCCACATGACACAAGTTCAGCTTATCAGCGAATTGCGCTCATCTCCCTCTTTGCTACTATGAAATCTGTAGTGTAGATGCCTCGAATGATTTTTTCATATTAAGTGGGTCTAACGCATGGTGGACTGTTAAAAGCCCAAAACGTGAGTAATGTTTACGCTCTGGCACTTCTAATAATGCTTTTTACAGGTGAAAAATACTGTGTATATATTGTTTATTGTTCGATTTTTCTTACATTTATCTTATTTATTATATATTTTTTCTCTATTCTGATTTTTAATCTCTAGAATAAGTTTAAGTCATTGCACAGTTCTAGGAGTAGGGGAGCATTTTACTGCACATTGTACTTGTATAAACTTCTGGAATTTTAAATCTCGACATGCTTTACCCTGTTTACATTCTGCCTCCCTCTTCCTCCTTCGTCATGATCATGTACATGGAGATGATAAATGACTTCCCAGCAGAGGGAGCCAGCAGAGCGGTCAAGCTCCCGGTCATCTCCTGTATAGTGAAAAAGCAGGGTGGGTGTGGCATCTTGGCTCTACTGTTCATTCCCATCAGGTTTCCACAGTTGCTTATTTCACAGACTTATGGACTTTAAGGCCACATTGACCTTTAGGGTGTGATGAGCGTAATCAGTCCTGGTGGGTCCAGATCAGAAATGTGTGTGTCTAGAGTTCTCTAAGGAAATAAAACGCATATTCCAGTGGTTATCTGCCACATCTTTAGCATCTGGCCGATTAACATAGACAGTCATTTTAAAGAACTGGAGAAGGCTGGAGAACAAGTATTCACTCTCCAGAAAAAATGATATTGCTCTTGTTGTTGTTGTTGTTGTTCTTCTTCTTCTTCTTCTTTTTCTTTTTCTTTTTCTTTTTCTTTTTCTTTTTCTTGTTCTTGTTCTTCTTCTTCTTCTTCTTCTTATTATTATTATTATTATTATTATTATTATTATTATTATTGTTATTATTATCATTCTCCTTCTTCTTTGTCTTCTTCTTATTAGTAGTATTAATTTTGGAGTAGTGGTTAATGCTGATGCCTCACAGCAAGTAGGCCCTGGGTTCCATTCCCTACTGGGACAGCCAAGTTACTTTCTGCATGTTCTTTCTATTTCTGTGTAGTTTTCTGGTTTCCTCCCACAGTCCAAAGACAGGTACTGGTGGTACAATGGACTTGTGACCTGAAAAGAATGGATGGATGGATAATTAGTAGTAATGGTGGTATTATGCACAGTGATGTGATAGTGAAGATGATCAATGCATCATAAATATTAGTGTTTCACTTGTGTGAAAAAATGCCATGTAGATGATGGTGGTCTATTAAAGCTAGACTTGCCTTTATTTGTGCTTCATACTTAAGTCCAAAGCCTCATGAAAACATTTTATTTCAAAGACGTGCCAGACTATGTGCTGACTATGTGTCGTCTGCTCTGTACTTGCAGCGGATATTGTGATGAAGCTAATGATAAACAGTTGGTACTATAAGATTGGAGCAAACAATGTGAGAAACATTCACTTTAACTGTCTGCCACACCAGTGTAGACATGTTGGCAAATGGATTGTGTGGGTGGTGCAAGCTAAAGAATCAATATTGATTTTCATACAGTTTTTCCACAAGGACATACTCAAGCAAAGGCATTCACTGTTATTACACTGCCAGTCATGTCCAGTGGCTTTGCTAAATACATCAATACATGCAATGCCATTTATGTATGATTTCTGTTTGAGCATCACATTTCAGACAGTCTTTCTTTATTCCACTCTGTACTGTGCATTGATTTTGTCTGAAAATGTTTTTATTGTAGATATCATTACATGGCTACAGTCCAATGGGCTAATCAACATCAGCCTGATAATAAGACATAGTAGCATTTCTTCAGAATTGCAATATTTCTCAGTAGGACAGAGTTGCCCAAGTCTGGTCCTGGAGATCTAAACTCTCCAGGGTGATAGATCACCAGGACCAGAGTTGACCACCCCACTCTAGGGAATGCAAAATTCTATTCCCATTTTTGCAGGTGTAAAGCACTATAAACAGCAATGAAATTTAAAATAATAGTTTCCACAGTTTCCATTTTTTGCTTAAAACAGCATAGATGGCCCATTCCATATTTGGCAGGGAGAACACAACGTCCATTTTCCTAAAAAACAACTGAAACCTGGACTCCTCTAATCTCAGCACATGGTTCCACTGTCTTTCAATCAATCTGAGATGGAGCTCAGGCCCGGAGAACTGAACCGTGTTTCTGTATACAATGAATGTATGAATTTCTGTTTGTGCAAAAGAGTTTAAGTTTGTTTTTCTTGATGCAAGAGGCCCCAAGCCCATGTGGTGTTAATTATTACAGTAGAATGATAGTTTTCATGCAGTGCCTTTTAAGGACTTAAAGGTCACGCACCTTGGATTTGCTGCACAAAAACTGAAATTTCTCTGAGTTTGGGGTAAGTGTGAAAAGATTTCGACATGTAGTGTGTGCAAAGCTTGTTTTACTTGTTAGCCGCAGTGGCCTCACAGTGCCCATGCAATATTAAAGAATTAAACATGAGACACCAAACTCTGCCAGTTGAGTACATTTCAGGGTAAAGTGGGAATATTATGTAAATTTGAGGATTTTTCATTTGTGTTTCATCTTTTTTCTTACTTTTATCCTGTGATTTTTGTTTGGCCATGGAACAGTTAAGCATTTCTACCCTAAAGGCCAAGCAGATCCATATGCAAGTCCTGAGGGACCCGTCCCTCCCACACTTTTTACTCCCACATGTTCCACCTTTAACAGCATCTCAGTTCACCCCCCTACTGCAGTCCCCGACATCATTGTTGCAGAGACAGCATAAAGGTCCTGTGTTCCCCTCAGAATTACCTCTGCAGAAGAACTTAATGATTTCCTTTCCTCCATTTATTGCAAAAAAGGTCTGAGACGATTTTTATGCTTTTTATGGGCTTCATAGTATCCCTCAGGAAATGTACTCCAACAGAGGACTACCAATGAGCTGATTAATATTAACCCTCACTGGCATGTAGGCACACCTATATGTCTTGTGAAAGTTTCATTTTCTTCCACCATGCTTTTATTTACTGAATTGTAATAAGTTACATCCAGAAAGATGATCTGAAAATATTGATTGGGGGAACGGGAAACCTTAATGCTGAGCAAAATGAAAATACAGATTAAAAAGTGCCATTAAAATGGATGACTGAATTCCAGAGAGTCTCATTTAGTGAGATAGGAGGTCTAAAAGACTGTGCAGGATGTATAACAGAGGATGAAAGTAAGAGTGCTGTTAATAGAATGCTCAGCCCAATCTCTGTCTGCTTCATCTGTCGCATACAGCAGGGCACCATGTCAAATAATTTCCCTATGCCTTTAAAAGAACAGAAAACCCATTTACTTAAAACACAATTACAGCAGAAGCCACAGAGTGCCTCAGAATAGAGCATATGGTATATATGTTTGATATTATATTGAACAATCCTCAGGGTATTCTTTTACCAACCTCCATCATGTACTAAATGATGAGTCCATCTGGTTCAGGTTTTCTTCCGGACCAGGGGTGTCCAACTCTAAAACTCTGGAGAATTCAGATCTAACATACCTGGCTCTCATGTTCAGACACCTTTATTACCTGGATCAGGTGTCTTAGATTAGGGCTACAGCTAAACTAATCATGAGGTAGATCTTGAAGACCGGGGATGGGCAGCACTGGTTATGAACAGGCAAACACTAGGGTGGGCTTCAGCACCTGCACTCTCACACTGTACAAATGGTTGTTGTGTACAGTAATTTTTTTTAGGGGTGGAACAATACTGTTTTTTATTTTCTAATCCCAATACTGATATAAAAAACTTTACGTATCACAAGTCATCAATTCAATCACTTTTTAATTTAAACACTTTATTAAGAGTAGGACTAAATCGGGGGACATGCTTAAATTACTCAAACACTTTACTACTCCACAGAAGGAAATAAACAGCTAACAACATAACATCACACAATGAAAGTGTGTGGTATTTCAGGCCAGTTACAGGATTTGATTGGATTAATTATTTTCCTTCCTTCCAAATATCTGATTTACAGCGGTTTCTATTGATATCAGTCCAGTATATGTATGTGGCCATTCTTCAGGATCTGTTTCAGCGAGACCTTGTGAATAAAGCTAATGGGTCTGCTTAAATCTAACAAGCTTCATTACTCTCCTTGCACAACCTATTAGGTGTGGTACCATTCGCAATGGGAGATTTCTCCAAAGCACCTCTGATCTGCATGCATACAGCTAATATTGTCTCTATTAGGGCATATACACAGCATTTTATTTATCTTCCAGGGAGAAGATTCGACTTGTAACATCAAAACGTGCTCCGTTATTTCTTGTTCACATTGATTTTCTACAAAGAAGGACACAGCCAAAACAGCGCTGGTTTTGACCTTGCTAGTTTAGACATAAATATAAAGTTACTCTCTTTTATATTAATATTGAGGAACTGGACTACAGGAGTGGAATGCACTACAGAGGTGTCAGATGCCATGTGCTCTGCAGCCCCGCCTTTGCCCTGCCCTGGTTGTTGGCTGCTTGTCAGCTGTGCCTTGTCTCTGTTCTCCCTTCGCTCCCATGTGTCGGCCATCTTGTTTCGTGTATTTATACCCCTGTGGTTGCCCTTGTCTTTTGTCTGGTCTCTGTTGTCAGCATTGTTTCTGTGACTGGTGTAGTTGCTGCTGTTGTGTATGTCTCTGTCATGCTTGATCTCAAATTGTGTAAGTTCTGGATTAGTTTGTGCCTAGATAACTTTCATGTTTGTTACCTTTGATAAATAAACCTTGTCATCAGCTGCATCTACTGTCATCAACTCACATCTACTTCCTAATCCAAACCTGCTCTGATTTTACTGGATCTGTAGTGGCCTCAATAAATATACTGGTGGAGCTGATTAGTATGTGTACGACTTCACTACCAGATCAGTGAAAATCAAGAAAGTTTTCAGGAAAGGAAAATATATTCAGCTATTCGGATGCAGCCACAGACCCCAACACCAGCTTTGCTCGCTTTTGTGAGGTTCTTCTTAGTAACTGGTAATCACTTTTTACAGCTTCTGACTGTCCAGCATGGCTTACTGTTAGGGTGTTATCACTGCTCATTGGTTTGACATGCTCTAGTTGTGCTGTTTTTGTGTTTCAAGTGGACAGAGTTTTTTTTATTTGTGTGGACAGGACACTTTCTTTAAAGATGATGAGGAAAACCTGATTTAATACAATATCTGTGCATGTGTAGGATTTAGAAAGCATCACATTGCATAATGTAGTTATTTATAACCACAATCAGACATGACATTAGTATGAAATAAAGATATTTATTTATTAAGATATAAACAGATCTGAAATGATTCAATGTGAAATTATTTATTATTCTAGTGAAACTTTGTGAGGCAGAATTGTTCACAGGATTGGAACCAGATGCCGGAAGTGTTTAGGGCAGCCCTAATAGATACCTCACAAAAAGTTGTTACATAAAATGATTGCTGACACTGCGTGATGGCTGACATATTGTTTTGCTTAAGACTTAAAGTTTAAGCCTAAAAGTAGTTTTTTTTTTATATGTGGAGTGGTACATATGTTAATAGTGTCCAACATTGCATCCAAGTAGTGGTGACCTTGTGGTCAGGGACTTGCCCTTGTGATCGGAAGGTAATAGGTTCAAGTCCTGGCCCAGGTACTGTACCACTGAGGTACCCTTGGGCACGGTACCTTCCCACTACACTGCTCACTGGGTGCTGTTAATAGCTGCATGCTGCTCCACATGTGGACTGGTTAAATGCACGGATCACATTTTATTTTGGTGCACTTTGTGTGATTGGATGTGTTCACAATGACAAATAGTCACTTTCATTTTAGGTAGACAATAAAAAGGCTAAACTGGTGCTTCAGTCATTGCAACCTCTGACCAGCAGCATAAAGAAAATATAAACTGATATGTTTCTCTGCAATGCATAATTCCACACCAGACCTTTTTGAATTACTTTGTTTTGTTGTGCTGGAATTATGCATTTGACCTTTAAGCATGTCAGTTCAATGCATCACTGTTTTTAGTGTATGAGAGAATTTTTGGACCAACCAATAGTCCAAGAAATCAAGAAACATATAATGACTTAAGATTATGTACATTTCACCAGTCCACAGAAACCAAGCCAGGCTCTGCGCTGGAGCTTATATAAATCCTTCCGAAACATAATTCAAGTGAAACCCAAAAACACAACACCCCATTCCATTGTCAGCAACTCGTGTACTGACATACACTGTATTCTCACTGCACTTTTTTTAGGCCACAGAAAATGGGTTTATTTCACTGAAAAAAAAACAGTTCCTTTTTCCTTCCATCATCTCCAACTCTGAGCTCGGTGAGTTGGTTGTGTGTTTTCAGTCCAGTTTCTCTGTGGTTGTCCTTGTCTACAGCAACAAGCCCTCTGTTTTCATTACTGCCTGTCATTTGTGTGATCCGAAGGGCCAGACTAGGGAATGTAGGCTACTCAAAGCTCTGCAGCTCCAATCGATCAATGGCTTTGCTACGTGTATGCACACATTCACTTACACACACATACACACACACACACACACACAATTTCTCCACATTTACCAAGCTTACACAAAAGCACAGCTGGTGTATTTCTCACATGAGCACCAGTTACTCAAACGCCCACAGCACATTGCTCAGATTTACACTGTGGCCAATATTTGTACAGGAAATGAACAGGACACATTTGTTTCCGGCACGTTTTGGGGCGACTAATGGGATCGCAGCATCTGCTGTGTTTTGATAATGAAGTGTCTGAGGACAGCTTCTCATATGATCTGTGAATAAGGACAAGGCAGAATGAATGAGCAGGCAGTAAATGGATACCAGAAATTTTTTAAATCATAGTTTTGCAAAAACAAATACACAAATTTCCCCTTACCCTGAATGCAGTCCATTAGCTGTTGCATGCTTGGTGTCGTTTGCTTCTTTGCTTTTCTGCTGGAGCTACAAGGCTAAAAACCATAAACTAGCATTGTGCAAACTAAACCAGCACACATTTTCTATAAACTGTAGCTACATGTTTAGCAGTCTGATTATTTCTGACATAAATTTACCTAGAAAAAACATCAGGTTTTAAGGCTGCTACTGCTTTTAAGCTATCAACAGCACCATGCAGTGACCTTTCGATTGACAGCTCAGAGGTGAGGTGAGGTCATGATCGAAATTCTTTTATAGGATTTGACAGATGCTATGTTGTCAGAAGCTGACTTCTGTATGTGATGACTGGTGGAGCTCTCTAAGTGGTCTGTAACTCCAGACTGCCAGTACACTGTAACTGCATTACTGACTGCCTTAAACATGAACTACTCTACCATTCTATCTGCATGTGCTCAGAGTCACAGGGTATAAAACATGTGGCTATGGCTATTTGGGCAAAATTGTGATTATATTGTGAAGAAAAGAGCAAAACCTAACCCTAACTCTAATGATCTGAGTAATCTATAGGAGGCACTCAGAATAAGTTGCGGCTGTATTTAAATCTATATTTTGCAAGTAATTCTGCATTTTTGTAGTAGTTCATGATTGCTCAATTTTTGCCATTATATTAGCACCACCTGTGCTTCCTCCTGTGTCAGGAAGCATCAACCACCACTGTGAGTCAGGCGTAGCGTTTGCACATGTGCTAAGCTTCATTTCTTTCAAATACATCAGCTTTGTAGTAGACGCCAAACAGCTCTTGTCTGTTTGACTACATCTAGGCAAGTGGAAAAGGGTGTAACTGTAACTTTTAGCCAAAGTACTGTTTTAAACAGGGAGAAATTCAATGTCAGGCACCAACTGTCAAAGTGTTTTTCTTCACCCCCCAAAAAGCAAGAAGACACGACAGAACAGTAGCTGCTCTGACAGAGGCCTGCTTCATTGCCTCTGAAAGTGGACCGGCTCCGTGTCAGCTCGTCTCAGCTCAGCCGAGTGAAACCGGAATGATCGACATCCTCCTAGTTTAGCAAAGCACGTCAGATTTCACTCCGTCTGATTGCAGGATTGGAAAAATTAGACTGTCACCACCAATCAGTCATGCGTTATGGAAATGCAGCCCTGGCGGAATGAGAGTCCATTTGCACATATATTAACTGCTGCCACCAGCAACACAACAAACAAATCTCACAGACATAAGTCTGATTGAATTCAGATACATTCTCCTGCTTGCCAAGGCACGCAGGTTTCTCTTCTCACATTCTTCTGTCGTTCTTACAACTAAACATAAAGCGTCATCAGACAAATGAGTCATTATACTACATCCATCGGCCATAACATTAACACCACTGACAGATAAAGTGAATAACTATGACTATATAGTTATTTCATTATAATGGCACATGGGATATATCGGGTAGCAAGTGGACAGTCAGTTCTTGAAGTTGATGTGTTGGAAGCAGGAAAAAATGTCAAGCTTAAGGATCTGAGCCACTTTGACAAAGGCCTTATTGCGATGGCTATACGGCTGATTTAGAGCATCTCCAGAACAGCAGGTCTTGTGGAGTGTTCCAGTTGTGCAGTAGTTAGTGCCTATCAAAAGTGATCCAAGCAAGGACGACTTTCACTTTTCAGTTTTGAGCCTCAGAACACAACCCAAAAACATCTAGACATGTCCTCACTTGTGATATTGCTGCTGCTTTCTGCTGCTGTGCTTACTGGCACAAAGACGCCTCATAATGGATGGAGTCTGATTAAAAATTTAGTGACAGTTTGATTTCAAAGTGAAACTGGTAAAGCCACTGTTATAAAAAAAACTGTAATGTACTGTAAGTACACTGTTAGGAGAAGTCTCATGCCTATTTAATGTTAATAGTCCGGATGTCCAACAGAAGCATTAGTAACAGTCATAAAAAAATGCAGAAAGCAAGGATTTCAGAGAGAAGTCAAGCAGCTATCAAAGTGTACGTGTCTTCTGCACCCGGCTTTGCAGGGCACGCAGTAACACTGACAGTTTGTATATAACTGACATGAATTTGAGCAATATACTGTTACACCCATCCATGAAAGAACATCCAGCACTGCTGCAAACTGCTCGCACTTCACTTTTACTGCAGCACAACCTCAGATGCACTAATAGAATAAGTAACACTCAAAGGATCCCCGGGCCTTTCAGGACACACTTATAATCCATGCTTTGACTCTCGGCTCGGCTGTGTACACAGCTCTTGTTCTCCCTGAATGCCCCCAAATGCCAGGCCCACGTCAGAGATATGCAAACATAATCAAACCCAGTTATTTTGGACCCATCACCCCCACCCTCCACCCTCATGATGTTATTACCAACAATGAGACGGGTTAGAGATATGATCTAGGAGTGGAGGGTGATTGGATGGTGTTGGATGGGCTGGAGGTGAAAGGCTGTGCAAACATACTTGAGTGAGACAAATATGTTGTTCTGTGCTTTAACTCACCCAAAGCAGGGTGTGTGTGTGTTGGAGGGGTGGGTGGGGGAGATTGGAGGGGCTGATAATAACTGATAAAACTGGATCAAGGGATCTGCAGGCATGTACAAGTGGGGATGAGAGAGAATGATGAAAGGAAGAGAACGAAAAAGAACAGTGAGAGAGAGAGACTGAAGTGTGAGAGGGAAAAAGGAGGAGGTTAGGAAGAGAGAAAGAATGAAAGAGCAAAAAAGGAAGTGGTAGGGTGAGAGCGAGCAAAAGTGACAGGCAGGTGGTATAGTGAGAGAGAGAGTGAGAGAGAGAGAACAAGGAAGAAAGAGAGTAAACAAAAGAGAGGGAGATTAATAGAGAGAACAAGAGAGAGACAGGATGCAAGAGAGGAAATGAAAGAGTGAGGAGAGAGTTTATTACACAGAAGGGAGAAGAATAGACCTTGCGTGAGAGAGAGAAAGAGAGAGGGTGAGAGAGAGAGAACAAATGGGTGTAAGAGAGGAAGAGATAGACCAGAGTAATAGAGAACAAAAGAGAGAGCAAAAGTGGAGTCAAAGAAGTGTCAAACCAGAAGCGGTATGAGGTGGGAGAGAGCGAAAGAGAGATGGATAGATGACAGTGCTGTTTGGGGGAAAATCTTACCTATTGGCTGAATAGGGAATAGTGGAGCTCTTATCTGTGAATAGTGCCCATAGCCAACACTTAAAAAAACAACACAACAGAAAAGGATGTAGTGATGTTGGGATAAAACCTCTTCTGTGTTCACAACCGGCTTCTTCTCTACTGTCATCATCAAAACACTGTCATATCAAAACTGCTTTTAAAACTGCTTAAAAACTCCAGATTTACTTTTACATTGTATGAACATCTCAATAAGAATGGACCAATAAAAAGTATTTAGATCATTAGATTAAAGGGTCCATATCCTGCATTTTGAGATATTTCTGATATCCTCTTATAAAATTTGTGTGAATTTATGTACCAAAAAGCCATTATTCATGTTTACATTACATTTACTTATCCCTTTAATATAACCAGGCCATTTTTGTTACTGTGCCATTACGACTGATGTAAATAAGCTCTGTTCTGATTGGCTGTCAATGTGAATGATTCACGTTGAAAAGGTGAATAGATAAAAATGTATTTCTTTCTGCAACAGTATATTCAATATGGGCAGCTAGATGACTGAGTCAGAGCATCTCCAAAATAGCAGGTTTTATTGGGTGTTACGGTGGTTCATAGTAATCAAAGGAAGAACTGGTGAACTGGCACCAGGGACATAGTTGTCCGAGGCTCACTGATATGCATGGGGAGTGAAGACTAATCTGATTCTACAGAAGAGCCACTGTGGTAGAGATTGTTACAAGAGTAATGTTGATTATGACAGAAAGATGTGAAAACACACAATGCATCACAGCTGCAGTACAGTCAGAGTGATCATGCTGACCCCTGACCAATGCTGAAAGTGCCTATAATGGGCATGTGACCAGCAGAACCAGACCGTGGAGCAATTGGAGAATGTGGTCAGGACACGGCCAGGTGTGTGTGTGTGTTGCTTACCTGCGGAGGGAATGGTCCCAAGATGCATTATGGGAAGAAGGCAACCCGGTGGAGGCAGTGAAAAGTGAAAGTGACTGTTTGTCATTGTGAACACACTCAAGCTACACAACGAAGCGTGACCTCTCATTTAACCCATCACACGTGCACATGTGGAGCAGCAGGCAGCTATCAATAATACCTTGGAGCAGCGTAGCGGGAGGGTGCTTTGCTCAAGGGTACCTCAGTAATGCCCAGGCCGGGACTTGAACCTGCGATCTTCAGTTCACAAGGGCAAATCCTCACAAGTCACACAGCTTTGTTTGCATTGCACTTATCTAGTTCCACACATCAAGTGTCTGCAGCAAGAAGTGCAAAAGCCAAACCACAAGTACACACCGGAAGTGTATGTACAAGGCAGACTATATTTATCTTTGCATGCTCATTTCATGGGTTATGGACAGGAGAACCAGCTTGAAAACCATTGAATTAAAACACTGTTGAAAACAGTAAGTGTAATTAGTATTGACTGTAAGCCTTACTGCACAACTGAGCAGTCTGGAGCAATAAAACATTCATATTCCATTGATAACCTGGGAGAAAACAACTTGATGGGCCTGCTTACCCATTGACGTCTTTAAGTGTTTTCTGTGTGTTCAGTGACGTTACTAATGGGTCGGTGAGTCATTAGGAAAAAATAAAAAGGGGGTTAAAGGAGAACAGAAACCTCTATGGGGTAATTTAGGTTTAGTGCTTGCCCTTCTCATCGTCTTTGTCTTTAAATTAGATGTGACAAACCTTTAGATCTGGCCAAATCTGGGCCCATCAGTGGAGTGTTCACAGTTCATTACCCCTACAATGTTGTTGTATAGGCCCATTAACTCTGACCAAATCCCCTGTGTGAGGGGTGGGCAATATGATAATGTGGTCTAATTATCGTTGTAAAATACAGCATAATACACTTTACAGACTCTTTCATGAATGGAACAACTGCATTTACAGTAAATAACACACATTTAGGCCTGGTTTATTCATGTACTTTTTTTTTAATTCCTCAAAGCAAATGACTGAAAAATACCTGATAAAATTCATAATGTACATAAACAAAGCATATGAACAACATTTATTTTGAGGGAAAGAATAGATTTTTCTTTTGCCTGGAGTTTCTCCAGTTTTTTTCCCTGCAGTTTCTCTTCTTCTCTATAGCTGGAACATTTTTCCTACTCTGGCAGACTGACTTATGGCCCATGTCACTACTCATCCGATCACAAACACCCCCTACCCCCACCACCACCACTACCCTGGCCGCCTTGTGATTGTGCAGAGCTCTTCTGCCTCTTATCTTCGATCTATGTCCCAGAGCCACCACTCTGTACATCCTCTTAGTTTGATTCGGCCGCTGGAATTTGTCAGCCATACGAACACACAGGGACGCTTTGCCTTTCTCTCTTTATCTGATGAGTCATTGATCCTGCTGAGCCCCTGCCAGACAAACATTTATCCTTTTGTCCACTTCCCAAAAACAGAAGGATCCTTGCAGTGTAGAAATAAATATGAATATTTTCTCACATTAGTCAACCCAAGGTTTATTATTCAGATATTAACATCATTATGTAATATTCAGATGCCATGAATTATTCACTAATATGACACTAAGTTATGTAGTTATGATAGTAAGAAATGTAATACATAGCAATAACTAGACCAAATAACTGTAAATGCTGCAGTAGGTCAGTAGGTAAGTTAAAAAAGAAGTCACTATATCCTGACAGTTGTACATGACACAGACTATTCTCTCTGGCTCCACATAGTGCTCTTAATTTAATCTTTATCCTTAACCTCATTCCAGTCCACTGTGTCCGAATGAAAATGACCAGTCAGAGCCAGGAGGGTGGTCTGATGGGGTATCAATCACTGCTTGAGGGCAGATCCCCTTTCGCAACCTCTCACTCAGAATTGATACTGAGTTAGCTGAGTTAGTTATTCAGTTGGAATATTGTGCCCCCCAGTGTTATGGTTTCATGTTGTCTTTCAAGAAAACCTAGAGGTTGCTCATACCTTCTGATTACAATGGAAATGACCATTTTATAGCTAGGAAAAGTATTTAGATTAGGATGTGCCAACATTTTCATTTCAGTTCAATTTATATGTATAGAAAGCTTTTTTTGTGCTGGAAGCACAAATCTAAACCACCTTGACAAGGGCTTGAGTCAAGTGCATCTCCAAAAGGGCAGGTCTTGTCATGTCTTTCAGACATGCTGTTGTTAGTACCTACTAAAAATGATCCTGAAAGGGGTCAGAAGTGCATCACAGTGTCAGCAGCATGAGGGGGATGTGCTCAGTGTTAGGCAGGTGGTGTTAATGTTATGGCTGATCAGGGTAGACATACTCCCAAAAGTGAATGGTAAAAAAAGAAATGTAGCTTACCTTAAATCCAGCAGTTGCTGAGATAACATCTTATAACATATATCATCAATTATATATTGTAAGTGACCAGTAAACACATGTTACTAGCCAACACATTTATAAAGTAGCAGATCTCTGCTGTTCTGCCATTTCTATGGTTCAGCCACAGATATGTTTTGTTTAACCAAGAGAGAGCACAGCTCAGAGTTTACTGACAAGGCAATACAGGTACACGGCTATGTGTCCATTTCTAACAGTAGATACCTGCTACTAAACTGCTATGAAATGTGCTCAAGCCAAGGAATTCTGGTGGAGGTTAAATGTGCTTACGAATGAAGAAACCAAGGCAGAACTTTGAAGAGTGAGAAACAATATTTTGCACTTACACTGTATGGTCGGACCTCTCAAGCAACAGAGAGGTCTGTTAGAGCACCAGTACTGTACATGACTGATACGTGTGAAATTAAAAGCTAGTTCTCCAAACAGCTTAAGTGTACCTGGTCTAATAGGGGACAAACATAATGACAGTGTTGCCTTTGCCATGATCATTGGGGGCTCAGATCTGGATCCTGTAAAGCTGCCTTGTGACAACGTCAGTTGAAAAAAGCTCTATAGAAATAAAATGTTCTCTTTTATCTGTTTGGTCCTGCCACTGAGCATGATGTCAACATTGGCTGGCAGTGATGAGGGAAAAGAGGCCAATTATGCTCTCTTGGACTTTTAGCTATGGATGGTGGTGGCACTGCTGGAGATTTTGCAGTTATGTTTAATTGGTTGTGGACCCCAAAACTAATTGTTTTAACATTGTTAGGCTGAGTTTGTTGAAACTGTCTGTCACGATTGTCCTCATGGAATGCAAAAGCATTTTTCAGCATGATTTCTGTCCATTAACATTTTTGCCCATATGCTTCAGATGCAGAAGATGTAGGAGTATTGCTATAAACTGGACACTGGAGTCTTCTTTTTATCCACAACGCATCTTAAGTTGTGTTTAGACACCTGCCTTTCTTTAATAAAAGAGTACAGAACTGTGTTTACTAATTACTGTGGCTTCGAATATAATATTATACCACCCACTCATGCCCTTATATTCTCACCCTGAACATTGCCCAGAACAATAACCACTATCACCATCATCTTCCATCACTCATCTTCAGGCTCTACTTTAATTACATTATGCAGCCTTCTTGGATACATCTGATATGTATCATTAATACCATTCTTTGCTTCTGATTTTAAGTAAAAGTCTAATTTTGGCAGTCATGCTTAGTCTGTTGTATACCTTCTCCTTTCAGATAATGCATTTCTTGATCCAGCCTTATTTACCTCTCCCCCCTCCTAGACAATCCTATTATTGCAGGACTGAGTGGTGGGTGCAGTGAGTCATTGTTCTTTACGAGTACGAGCTATCTCCTGTTTCCTCTAAAACGTTTATTGAACAGCTTTCTATTGGGATGCTCTCGTTCTTGCTTTCCGTAGCCCTCTCTCAAGGGTGATGTCTGGCTCTGTCTGGCTCTTATGGCATTTATGTATTGTGCTTTTCATTGTACCAGCCCTTGTGTTTATTCATACAAGGATGATAGCACACATAATTTCACTGAAGGCCCTTCTTGGACAAATCAGGTTTGATCTGAGGGTCACTGAGTCCTGCCATTGTTTGATTTTTGGGATGTAGTTCTTGTCTAAGCCTTGGCCTTCAAAAACCTTCAAACACAGGCTTGCAAATACTCCACATGCAGCAAAAGATCATACACAGGAAAATTATAGCTATTTACTGTGGCTGGGATGAAATGTACCATTTTATACATGCTTTCAGTGGCCGTGAGTCCAAATGTGACTAACATTTTGAAGGCAAGCTGTCTGGACTGTACAATAAAGCATCTGGCACTGAGGTTTTGGCCATGCTGATGAAAAAAGATGAAAAGGATGTGCAACCTTAAAGTAGTACTGCAGTTTTTTTTCAACCTTATCTCTGCCGCATCTCTATTGCACCACAGGCAATGATTTTAACACTTTCACCTGCACTTAGAAAGGAACCGAACGCTGACTAAGATTTAGCAGCTTTACCACCTGCATGTTGGCTTTTTATTGAAAGCAAATTTTGTATTGCTTTTAGATTTTTTCAGGGGAAAAGTGCATGACAATGTATTGACCACTAAGTGGTGCAGAGGTGAGCTCCTTGCAAGCATGAGACATTTGGTCTTTTTTGTAAATGACCAAATTGCTCATGGCAGGTTTTATCCATGTAAATTTACCATTCAGATGTGTAAATGAAACTTAATTATTTTTCACCTGCCCCTTCATTTCAGGCCTACCAGAACTGCTTTGTGATGCTGTAAAGAAAATCTTGACATTTAACCACATGCAGACAGCAGCAGTTCTGAGATGGTAACGGATAAAGATAAGTGGTTAAGTTTGTACTGCACGAAAAGGAGGAAATACCCTTTTGGTCAGTATGCCTGTTCATAGGCCTGGTATAATGTTTCACCTCTGTTCATCACCACAACAGGGACAGATGAGTCATAAAGAGCAGGCAACAGAAAGTAAATGCAGCTATCACTTTCCATGCTGGCATGATCCATGTTAATGAGAGACCACTAAATGAAGAAATGCAGATATCAGAGGAGAGGAATCCCTCATTTAAACTGCTTTAAAGCACTTATTGACAATCCTTCTACAAAAAAGGCCAAAAAAGCACAGTGCTAACCAGCTGTGACTACACTGGACTCATTGATTTCACAATTAGCCTCTGCTGCTGGTGTCTGACTTTAGCTGCTAAGAAGAGGAGTGGAATACCATGTCTTAAATGGGATAATGGGTGAACTAAAATGATGCCTCCCAAAAGTTTATATTTTTGAAAGTAATGCGCTTTTCAGTCCTTCTAGAAACAAGATCAGAAAATTTCAGATTTCAGGGGTTGACGGCTAAGACTATGTTTTAAATACTATTAAACTAATGCATCAAAACAAGATATTTGACTGAAAAGTAAGACAATCTTCTTGACAGTCAAAAACATGAGGATGAAGATGACAGCATGTAATATGTTTTTAATTATTGTGCATTCCTATTTATGGGCACTAGTGGCCTAGTGGTCGCAGGTTCAAATCCCACACCGGGCACTACTGAGGTACTGTCCCACTACACTGCTCCCTGAGCACTGTTAGTAGCTGTCTGCCACCGCACGTGTGATGATTTGTTGTGGTGCTTGAGTGTGTTCACAATGACAGATTTTCACTTCATTACCATTCTCATGTTTTAAAGTTACATATACTGGAATTATAGTAGTGGACCTGACTGCAAATCCCATAATAAAGAAGACTGAATAAAAGCAAGATAAACAAATATAATGGAAAAAGGAGGTACAAGATTGGAATACTGCATTTAATATTTTTAAACTTATGCTCAAAGCAATGCGTGTTTTCATTTAAACGACACTAGAACGAGCATAGACCCCCTGCTGGGACTACAGGGGGCTTTGTCTGCAAACTTTAGAAGCCGAAAAGTGGGCTAGGAATCGTGCATTATAACATATTTCAGCTGAAACCTAAAAGCAATGCGTATTTGCATAAACCTGGCGATCCTAGCACCAAAGGTCATCCTAAAAAGCCCACAGCCCACCAGCTGTGTTTGCACGGGCACTTTTCCTGTCGATTTCACATTTTCGTCTGTGCTACCGATCCCCAACTTCAGGGACAGCGACTGGTACGCCCCTCTCGAGCGATCATTGGCCAGGATGAGGCAAAAATTTGCATATCGGGGAGGGGATTGGCTGACGCGACTTCCAATCCCTGAGCGCAGCACGGCGAGTGTGGCGAGGGCAAGTGGCCGCTGGGTGAGTGATGGGGAGCGGAGGGCGGCTGGCTGGAGATCCCGGTGCACGTTTCGGTAAGAAAGTGGCCATATCTTGGCAAAGGCGTCCGGATTCATGTGCGAAATGAGGCTCGCGCGGAAACGCTGGACCATCTGCACCATCAGCATTCTCTTGATATTCTACAAGACGACGGAAAGAGCGAGAAGTGATGAGCACCAGGAAGCCCAACTCGCAAGGTAAAGGGGGCTACGACACGTCCCCCCGCCACTAAAGCCAATTGCAATGGCCATTAATGCGGCCAATGGAGTGTGGGCTGTTGTAGAAAAAAGGGGGGTGGCTGGCTTTGTCTCGAAAACGAGGGCAGCACCTGCTTTTCTTGTGCAGCTCTGAAGTTTGTGTTGCCCGTGTGCAATCTTGTGGGTCCCCCAGCTTCCCCTTCTGCCTCTAATTCTGGGATGGGGTGAAGCGTTATTTTCCTTTGTTTGGACTCATGATCGTCATTTCATCATTGGAGCCTTTTGCTGGGACGAATTTGGCTTCGGTGCCATTATTTCTTTTCGACCCTTCTTCCATCTGAACACAGTGCCCTCATTTTGTCCTCCAAACACATTTTGTGTGTTATGTCCTATGTAGACAAGAAATACCCCACAGAACCAGGCTGTGTTTGCCATTGATCAGGCTGGCTGAACTGAAACACTTCTCTGTTTTCCTGTGTTCTTGACAGATGTTGATAAAAAACCTCTGGAATCAGAGGACCTTCCATTCTTATTTGGGTTACAGCCAGTGTTCTAGTGAGACACAAGGCTAAGAGACTGGGGGGCTCTAGTTGTACAGCCATTGTCCTCAAAGGCTTGAATGATGGGAAAGTTTGCACATATGTGCTATATGTGGTGTGAGGACCTGCAGGAGGCATAAACAGCCCCAAGGAGGATCCAGGAACTAAGAAAATGTAATATGGCAAGTTGCTGCTTGTTCTGATTGCTGTTCACTGCAAAGGGGTAGGCACTGGCTGAGGGTAACCCTCACAATCCCTGACAAAGTGAGGGGAAGTAAAGTTAGTGTTGCTTGTATTTTGTTGCCTTTAATGTTCCAAGGGGGGACTTTTCTTGCATTTGGTAGACAAGACGTGCATTATGGGGCAATATGTTTGTGGTCGTCTGTGTGTGTGTGTGTGTGTGTGTGTGTGTGTGTGTGTGTGTGTGTGTGTGTGTGTGTGTGTGTGTGCGTGTGTG
>JBBPDA010000037.1:3838929-3863197 GCA_037974385.1 Arnoldichthys spilopterus
TGTGTGTGTGTGTGTGTGTGTGTGTGTGTGTGTGTGTGTGTGTGTGTGTGTGTGTGTGCGTGTGCGTGTGCGTGCGCACAGCCTTGTATTTGACCCTGTGTGGGGAGCCAGTGCGCTGGTGGAAAACACAAAGTAAGTGTAAATCCTACAGAAGGCATTTAACGGCCCCACGATGATGGAAATACAAACTTGTATCTCCAAAATGGCAACTTTAGATAAGCACAAAGCCTTCTTAACTTACAAAGTAGGTTAATGTAAAATGTTCTTCTTAAATGTATTTTATTGCCATTTCTTTTGCTCCATTCATAGTAACATTTTGACACTATGTAAATGTCAGCGGTTGCTTTAAAATGATACAAGGTTTTGGTCTGACAGCCATGATATGGTCATATGTACACAGTGGCTCTGCTAGAGAATTTTAACTCTGATATTATTGAATTTGACCCTCAATATAATTGTAGAGATTTGTGTTCTCTGAGGTGCCCCGTCAGTGCTGGGCCCTTGAAATCATCCTAACCCCCCCTCTCACGGCGCCCCTGTGTGTGCGTGTCGTGTGTGTTTATTTGCACTTTGTGTATGATTGTATGAATTTGGTAAATAAGGTACGGTAGACAGTTCAAAACATGTGGTTTCCTTTTTTACTCATGCACCTTTTTTTTTTTTTTTTTTTTTTTAAGATCGAAAGAGAGAACAGGAAAGCACCTTCAGTAGACGTCAGCTCATCTTACGCACGTCTCTCTCTCTTTCTGCTTTTTTCTGGTAATTGACTGCCAACTGGTTTTAAGTGTTAATGCCTGAGAGGCTCATTATAGCTGTAAGGATAACAGCCAATGAGAATGAAACAGTTCATCGTTTCCCATGGTGGATATACTGTAGACAAGTCAGGGCCTGTTTGTTCCAGCATTTCAGAAGTCAGACTGGAGAGAAGTGTCTGCTAAATGAATAAACATAATTGCATATGTCTAATGAGTTCAACCTAGCTTTTTACATGTCACTGATATTTTGTCAGAGTTAATACCGTCTCATTGCAAGTAACATGGTTTGCCTAGACATAAGGAGCAAGTAGCCAAGGTAAACATATTCCATTCATTTAAAGACAAAAAAATTGCAAAAAGAGGTTCAGAATGGAAATAACTGAAAGTGTTTGATCACAAATCCACACACGCTCCATTTAAGAATCACCAGACTACTAAAGTCATTGTTGGAGAGGTTGCTTATTTAGTGTGAGGACAATTTCCTGGGCCATGCATATGAGTAAGCTTGATTCCAATAGTTTCTGTTGTATTTAACAGCTTCTTCCTGCACCTAAAGAAAGAGTCGTTGCCTCAGGGATTTGTTGTCACTTTCTTGACACCTATAAAACCAGTGGCACCTTTTATTGTCCACATACATTATAGTTTGAAGATACTTCTGTCTTTGTGATATATGTAGCCCACTGTAATAGGTAGCTATACTGGTTGTATGTAGTTAGAAATACCACTATACTTGTGAAGAATCAAAGGCAAAAAGAGCGGCAAAACAAAAAAGTCTACAAAAGTTTTCTTTGTTTTTCAAGGGTGAGCACTGAAACAGGATGTGGGTTGGCCTCAACACCTACAGCATTGATTTTGCAAAAAAAGCTACAGGTGTGAGGCCGTAAACATCAGTACACAAAGAACAGACATGTGACTGCGTGAGGTCATTATGGTCCTAGACTTGAAGAAGTGCAAAAAGTGTTCTTGGAAAAGAATCTGTTCTCAGCCAACTGTTTGAAACTGCTGGGACAAAAAAAAAGGTTGAAAAGATGAGTCATGTTATTAATGCCCACAAATATAAACAGGGTTATATGGATTTTAGTGTTTTTTTAAGTATTTTTTTAAGTATTGGTCAGTGGTTAATTTTATAGGCTTTTTCAACCCACTTGGTAGGCGTAACAAACACATAAAACACCCTAGCACATTTCCAGTACATTCTGTTAGCTAAAGTCACAACAAATTAGCATTATTTGCTGTTTAATTGGCCAAACTGGCAAGGCTGCCAAACTGGCTGTTAAAGTGGAAGTTAAATGTCACCCAAAATGTTTCTATAAAAATGCTTCCTTCAACCCTCTCAAACCACTTCCTGCTCTTTATTAAGATGACCGAGAATTGTTAATGTGGTTTAGGACACTGTGTGACTCACTTTAAGTTCTTAAAGTTGAACAAAACTTCACTATATGCAGACATCACACAACAGAGTTGGTGTTCATCTTCTCTAATGTACAAACCCCATTTCCAGAAAGGCTGGGACCTTCTTTGAACTGTAATAAACAGCAGTTAGCAATTTTTTGACTGACCAACATGATTGTATGTTACACATTTTAATTTTCATGTCTGCAGCACACTATAAGAGTAAAGAATTTAAATAATTAATCATCTACAGTACATAATAATGTGGAAAGTTCAGGGAATCCCAAAAGTCTGTGTAGGGCAAGACCAGAGTGGGTGACTTTCAAGCCCTCAGATGACACTGAATGAGAAACCATCATGCTACTGTGACAAATATCGCCACATGGGCTTTCTTTGGAAAACTGTTGTCAATTGACACTGAAACTGTATTATGCAAAGAGAAAGCCATAGATCCATTCTATGCAGAAACATGGCTGAGTTATGTGGACCCCAGCTCATCTGAGACTGAGGAAATGGAAATGTTTGCTGTGGTCAGATGACTTCACAATCCAGCTTGTTTTCGGGATAAATGGACATTGAGATCCCTGACTATTATCTGTGAGAGATGCAAAAGCCAACATCTGTGCTGGTATAGGTCTGTATCATTGCTCACAGCATGGGTGACTTGCTTATGCATGAAGGTACCATTGAGAAAGACATATGCTGCCAACAAGGTGACATCTTTCCCGGAATGTCCATGGTTATTTCAGGTAGAACAGTGCCTAATTCTGCACACACTTCAACAGCGTGGCTTCATATAGAGTGTAGTTTCCTCAGTTTCAAAACAGTTTAAAGTGTAATTAAAAGGAAAGCTGATATAATATGCCATTTTACTGACATACTCCCTCCCTAGTTTTTTCTTGTACTTTTTTTTTTACTTAATTTCTGTATTTTTGTTGTGTATTATCTTGTCTGTCTTTCCTGTATTGGTACTGTCTGTATGTCTAAGAAAACTGTCCTGCTTTGTCTATTTGCACTATGTGTATGTGTGCATTGTGGACCCTGAGCTTCGTCATTTCGTCTTTTTGTATATTTCTACACGGCTGAGATGACAATAACGTTCACTTTGACTTTGACAGCACAGTGGTAAACATGGCTCTGTGTGGTGCAATCATCAGATTCTAAATTTGCTTAGATTTACAAAATGCAATCAAGTTGGTCAGCCAAACCACTAAAACATCTGGTGTTTGTTAGCAACATTAACATTACAGCTCCAGTCCTAAATTGCAAAAGCAAGATTTGGAGACCAAACATGTCTTGGCGAATTGACGATATTTAATATGAGTAGAAAATAGTGCAGTTAAATCCTGTGGATGAAATATTGGATCAGCAGGTGCCCTCAAACCTTTGGGCATAGAATGGCATCTGTAAACACTAACACACAAAATCCTGGCTGAAGGTTTGGAGCAGATAGTGTGCTGAAAATGATGTTCCCAGAGACATAACTGCTTTGTGTTATTAAACTGAATAAATAGTCAAACTCCTGTGCACTGTCACAAATATCTCACCCACTTCTCTCTATTTACAAACCACACAAAAGTTCAGAAAATGTATTAATGAGACTTTCATGGCTGATTTACTTCCTCGAAGTGTGTGGATGTTTTTTCTTTGGGCTTCTGCCTGGGAAAACTGAGAAAAGAGCGAAAGAACCAGAACCACTCCAACATATTTTTTTTCCATCTTTACAGTGCAAGTGAGCTGAGCACTTCCAGACTAATGGTCAATAACAGCGAGAAAGCCCTTGGCAAGAGCCTGCCTACCTATTTGCAGTCTACAGAAGAAGGATGGAAGGTCAATGCTACTCTAGTCGCCATGATAAGGTGAGTGAGGCGAGAGCCGGCTCTTTCTGAAAGCTGCCATTAAGCATTATCTGTGTCACCGGCTTCATGAGCTGATGGCACGGCTTCACTGGAAAAAATCAAGGTCACTTACCTCATTTAGCAGAGCGCTGACATTTTGAGCGCTAAACCTGTGCCCTTGTTCCTAAATAGAACCGAACGCCAACGTCAAGTTGTTTGAGTGTGAGATGATTTAGAGATGATACTACTTCCAATAATAACACTAAAGCCTTAATTTTTGCCTGCTACCAAAGCCAGTCGAGCGTTAAATAAGCTATTTATAATTGAGAGACTTCACAATAGCAGGATATTGACAAGCACCTTGCTCAAACTGATCTACAAACCTACTCTGTTTTTTTGCTATCTACAAAGCATCCTGGGATGTTTCAGGCTACACGTGTTACAAAACTGGATCCTTTTCCTTCATTTTTTTTCTTCTGATATACACAGATCAGCCATAACATAAACACCATCTGTCTAATATGGACCAATTGGTCCTGGCTCCAACTGTGGTGGGCTGTGTGTTCTGACCCTTTTCAGTCAGAGTCAACATTCACTCCTTAAACCACAGTAGCTTTTTTGTGGGACGGGAACAGACAGGCTAGCTTTCACTCCCCACATGCATCAATGAGTCTTTGGTGCACATGATGTTGTCACTGATTCACCAGTTGTTCTTCCTTGGATCACTTTTGGCAGGTACAAACTACTGCACACCTGAAACACTCCACAAGACCTGCTGTTCTGGAGATGCTCTGACTCAGTCATCTAGCCTTTTCTATCAGGTCCTTGTCAAAGTGGCTCAGATCCTTACACTCACCCATTTTTCCTGCTTCCAGATTGTGTTTACTTGCTGTCGGTGTTATTCACTTGGTGTTAATGTTATGGCTGATAGGTGTACTATTTCCTGCTGGCATTGACCCATTACAGATGCTGGGTGTTGGATCTGTGCCACGACTTGGTTTCCAGTAATCAGAGAGATTAAGAATGAAAGATTTTTTGAGAAGCTGTTGGAAAGAAAGTGATGGAGCGATTTGGTACACCCAATGTATGACTCCAGTCTGCTTTTTATGCACATTTAATCTGTGATAACTAAAAGACAGAACGTCTAGGTGTGCGCTGCACGTCTCTTTGTGCTAAGAATAGTGCAGACTGCTGGGCCCTGTTTGCCCACAGAGGGAATAGTTAAAGCAGGACTGCTGTGACACACAGCACAGACTGGGCTTAAAGTTGCCCAAGCAGCACTGCCATCTTAGTCTAAGTGTATACATGCTGTTCTTCTTCATGCTACTTTACATAATCATACACAGACAGCATTGCAAGGATAAAGGGCTTATATCCTAAGTTTTTTTCCTTGTGGTTCATTAAGGACAATTAAGTATTGTTTTGTAAAAAGAAAAAGCTGGAATACATTTTAAATTAGCATTTTATGTCTATACCCGGTTCAGTTTAAATGTCTGTTTTTGTAACAAAGCTTCAGGGGTGTCAAACTCTGGTCCTGGAGGGCCGGTGTCCAACACAATTTAGTACATCCTCTCCTCAAACACACTTATTAAACCTGGCATTTAGCAGGTAAGCTGAATCAGCTGTGTTTGAGCAGGGAAATTACCAAAATGTGCTTGACACCAGCCTACCAGGACTAGATGGGTTCAATCCCCGGGTCGGCCACGGTTGCCTTTCTGTGTGGAGTTTGCAAGCTCTCCAGGTGTTTGCATGGGCTTCCTCTGGGTGCTCTGGTTTCCTCCCACTGTCCAAAGGCTTGAAGTAGGTTGATTGGATTCTCTAAATTGCCCCTTGGTGTAAGTGTGTGGTTGTCTGTCTTTGTGTTGTCCTGAGAGGGGTTGGCCTCCTGTCCTGAGTAAACCCCGCCTTAGGCCCATAGTCAGCTGGGACTGGCTCCGGCTTCCCCATGGCCTGAAATGGAAGAAGCAGTTTGCACAATGTATGAAATGACAAAAAATATATAAGTACTGGGACTTTGCACATCAAAGACATAGCGAATTTAAATGGCAACTTGACATGAGTCCTTTAATGATTTGAAATTATTTTTTTTCACAAACAGCATTCAGCATTAATGTGAAGGCTAGAAGAGCTCACAGACTTCCTGTCAGTCCCCAAGGCTAAGATTAGGGTTTGGTTAAGGTGCAAAACAGATGTGTTTAGCTACAGTCACGCACAAGGCTGTTTGTTCGTAGTGGCAGTACATGTACAGAGTTGCTGCATTGTTGTTTGCCAGCATCACTTGCAAGCAGACTAAAGCAAGCTTCCTGTTTTTATATTCTTTATTGTTTTTCCTGAACATAATTGTGGATCTTAAATGAGGAACTGTGCTGAACAACTCAAACAAACACAGTGTCTGCAGCGTGTGGGTTTTAATGACACTTCTGTGTTTTTCAGCCTAATCTCTTGTCTGCTTTGTCTGTAACATGTGGTCATTTACAACAAACAGGAAGGTTAAAGGTTTTCCTGGAGACTCAGGTCACTTGGCGGCAAAAAATGCTAAGGTGTCCCTTAAAAGCCTTGAACTGCAGGCTTCATCTTAGTTATTCATCTTAAGATTTATTATTCAGTATCTACCATAAATGAGTTGGTAACTTCAAAAATAATAAGTTATATTCACAGATTTGGTGGGAAGTAACTACTATTTACCTGGAACCCCCCACAAGACCTGGTGTTTTGGAGATTCTCGTCTAGTCATTGCACTAAGGCCCTTGTCAAAGTGTCTCAGATCCTTATGCTCACCCCTTTTTCATGCTTCCAGCACATCAACTTTAAGAACTGACTTTTCACGTACTGTCTAATATATCCCAACCCCCTGACAGGTGCCATATAACTGACATACATTGATCATCTAGGTCAGTGTTATTCACTTTACCTGTCAGCGGTGTTAATGATATGGCTGAGTTAATTATAAGAAAAGTCAATGTAAATCTCCTATGTGGTTTTTACGTGAAGTCTGTTGGTAAAATCTGAACTCCTGGTTAGAAGAGGCCACCTTCCTGTCAGAACCAGGAATGCTGTGTGTGTGGGATAGTTTAGCTTTTTAATCAGCACTAGATTAGGCCAAAAAAAGGACAAATGATCCTAAAGTGACACTTCTATGCCTATAATCTGTAAAATCAGCCCAAAGAATAGCAGTTCCAGACTAGACGTTTATGCATGTTTGAGAAACTCTAGTCACCTGATCTTATCATCTCCTTCCAAATGTTAAGGGGGGAAACAAGCATATTGTAATTACAGTGCGACGTGATGGCTGTCTTGTGTTTGGGGAAATGTCATGCTCTGTTGACACAGCAGACGCCTTGGACGGGCGTCACAAACACTTCCTCATTAGCCGCATGTAACATCCCGCACATACTGTCTCATTTATCAGACGTGTAAGGCCTTGCAGTTATTTCGTCTCTGACTCATGCCTGAGGTTTTAGATTGCATTCAAAAATATCCTGGGGCATAAAGGAATGAGATAATCAGAGCATACACTGAAGCAAACGGATTTTTAAAGGTTGATAAATATTTCATAAGTCAATATACCAACAGCCTGCACCACACAGCATCTATATACTGATATCAAGTTTAGCTTCTTAAATATAGCAGCACAGTCTGAGTAACAACGTTATGCCTAAAGGTCATTAAATGCTGATGATTATTGTGTGTATTACAGCTGAAGCATGAATCATTTTTATACTGAAATTGGCATTTCAAACACACGCTGCCGTCTTACAGCAAGAAAGTCCTGGGTTTGATCCACTGATCGGCCGCAAGTTCCTTTCTGTGTGGAGCAAACTCTCCCTGTGTTCGCATGGGTTTCCTCCAGGTGCTCCAGTTTTCTCTCACCATCCGAAGGCTTGTGATAGGTTGATTGGTTACTTTAAATTTCCTGTAGGTGTGAGTGTGTGTCTATGTGTGTTGCCCTGTTATAGTTTGCCCTCTTGTCCTGGGACCGAATTTAGCTGGGACTGGCTCCAGCTTCCCCGTGACCAAAATGAATATATGAATTGTGAAAATAAATGAATTGTCCAATATTGCTGACAGTTTTTAACTGAGAGAATTTATGTGATAATACAGAGCTTGTGAATTGGCAGTCTGGCACATTACATGTAGTATTCAAGCCTTGTAGCCTTTTAGAATGAAAAAGGGTCAGAAAAACAATCTGAAGAAAAAAATCACAATTAAATTGCACTCGAAATACTAGTAAAAAAATCACAATTAGATATTTTGAGCAAATTGTTCAGCTCTAGTTTAGCCTAAGAGATATTGTGGCTCTTGTACAGAGGGTTTTGTAAATTTATTACATGCATGTTTGCATGACCACACATGTCCTTATGTAACCCTAATAAAACATTTTATGTTTAAGTATTGGCATCAATAGATAATAATAAATAAATATTGGGTATTGACAGTGGCCTGTAATTCCCAAATCAGTGTATCTCTAATGTTTTCATGAACTGTGCTGTTTGGAGAGCTGAATAAAAACATAATTGGGCCCATATGTATCGCTTCTCATAGTAAAAATTTGTGGCTTTTGCATAATGCTAAAGAGGATTGCCTGACTGAATAAGTCCGAATGAGACAATAAATATAAGCCTTATTCTGTTTATCAAGCCTTTAGAGGTGTCTGATTGTATAAATCGGGGGTTGATATTGCCGGTGATAGGGCCTGCAGTATTTAGATTAGTTAAACCAATTACTCTCCATTATTTCATGGGAAAAAACTCTTTTCATTTTATTTTACAACATCAGTGTTGCTTCTAAGCTACTCCAGCCTGCCGTGTATGTGATCTGTGTCATGTTGGTTTAAATTTAGAGCAGGGCATTATTTCACTGTTTTCCTGATCTTACATGTCCATTCCTACTTTACTGTGTGCTCCATTAAAAGGAAAGACATCCTTCGCTTCTTGGATGCGGAGAGAGATGTGTCTGTGGTCAAAAGTAGCTTCAAGCCTGGAGACACCATCCACTACATTCTGGACAAACGCAGGACGCTGAACGTGTCCCACACTCTGCACAGCCTGCTGCCTGAGGTGTCCCCGCTAAAGAACAAGCGGTTCAGGACCTGCGCTGTGGTGGGCAACTCTGGGGTCCTCCTCAAGAGCGGATGTGGAAAGGAGATTGACAGCCATGATTTCGTTATACGGTAATTTCCCTCTGGCTATTATTCACTTATCGCCTGCCTTTAGGTATTGAGTTCTCTCAGCAGTGACCAGGGCGTGAGAGTAGAAAGCTGCGGCTGGTAAAAAGCCTCTCTCGTAATCTGCCTCCCAGTCTGTCGGTACATATTGCTTTACCAATCTTGTAACTTATCTCTGCTGAGTCGTTAATTTATGGCAGCTTTAGCCAACATAATCAAATGAATCCCCCTTTCACCCAGTCTGCAGGAAAATGGTTGGAAGCCAGAGATTTGTCAGAGTGATCCAAGCAGAGTTTCAGATTCAGTCTGTCAGTGTTTTTCATTGCCGGTAACCTTTCCTTCTGTGAATTCTCCAATATGAGCCCAATATTAGAGAATACACTAGTTAAAGGGGATTCAATTAAAGGGAATGTGAACATTTAACATGTTAAGGTATTAACAAAGTCATTTAAAATGATGTGATGTTAAATGCTCACTTCTACAGACCCTTATTGAAACAGAATTCTTCACAGTTGTGGTGATTGCAACCAGATGTCTTAAGGACGAGTCTAAGGCCTATAAAAGCTACCACACAGAAAGTTTTTTACATAAAATGAATGCATTTGCTCTGGCCTGAGACACTCTTTTACAATAGTATGTGATGGTTTCGGTCTAAAACCTATTTTCGAAATAGATTAACGTCAAGTCAGTTTTTTTTCTATAGCACTCTTTACAACTGACAGTGTCAGAAAGCAGCTTTATATAATCCTGGTCCAAGCCCCTAAAGAGCAAGACAAAGGCAACGGAAGCAAGAACTCCCCAAACTGGAGGAAGAAACTTTGGGAGGAACCAAGACTACAAAGGGGAAGCCATCCTCTTCTGGTCGAAACTAGATAGCAATAACTAAAGGAAAAAAGATAAACAGTCTCAGTTTATAAAGGAGACATTAGTTAAAGTCTATAACGTTTTATGGTTATGGGTGGGCAGCACATAAAGTATGTTTTGTGGTAGTTAAACTAGTCTGAAGATAGGTGTGTAGGAGGCCCCAATGATGGATGATCTGGTCGAAAGTAAAATTCAGCTGAAACCCCAGGGATAGTAGATCAGGTTAATAGGGAGTGGAGCAGTTTCTAGTGTCCTAGTGTAGTGGATTATCTAGTCAGCAGTACAATAGTACTAAGGTGATAGTAGATAAGGCTGAATGGAAGTGCAGCAGATACATACAGAATGTTTCAAGACAAAATAGTCCATGAAGACAACCTATTATTAACATCATCAGCATTACGTATAAAACATGAAGACATGTTAAGATTGAGTAGTGGTTTTGATTAGGAAACAAAAGGCCCATATTTGAACTGCAGACATCATGACCTCTGGTTCCTATCACCACCATTGTAAATAAATTCGAGTTGGTACATTGTTCTACAATTAACTATTTCTTATTAGCCTAATCTAAATTTATTTATTTATATCTCAACCATTGAATTATGCAGACATTTTGAAAACTAGTGGAATAGCACCTAATTGGGTAATGTAAATATTTGTTCTTAATAGACCCAAAGTGCTTATTGAAAAATGTAATAGCATAGTGTGTGCCATGATGTATCACAGAGCTCCACACAAAAGCAGCCCTATTTTGGGCCAGGAGAATTGGCAGGAGGATCTCGATCAGGGTCGCTACAAAGTACACACTCATCATGCGCTGTGTGTAGAGGACCACTGTAATGATCACTTTGGTTTTGTCCAATAACCTCACCCTAAACCCAATAACACCCCCCCACCCCACCACCACCCTTTACAAAGAGACATTTGATTCATATCAAATCAACCCCTAACTTGGTAAAATTCTCTGAAAACATGCTGGGATGCAATGATACAGAATTGGGCCAGAAATGACAAAACCCAATAATTGACAGCATGTTGTGATAAAAAAGACGCTAGATGCTATCACCATGCTTTGGCCTAATGCTTGTGGCAAACTGCAGTTCTTCTTTCTGTGAATAACTGCCACTGCTGACATTTCCATTTTGTGGGTCTTCAAGTGTCAGTGCTTATGCAAAGCAAAAATGAGGGCAATAGAGTATCAGTTCTAACGATCATCTGTAATTTCAATATCTGATAATAATCTCTCTCACTTATCATCTCTGAGTAATGTGTCAGCTGCTGATATATCTTGCATCCTTGTCTAAAGTTCAATGTTCAAAATGAGAATTTAATGAGCCCACTATTGAAATTTTGAACAATTTGCAAAACTGAACAACTTATATTTAGCTTGCATATGCAATACCAGTGCCTGGTAGAACTCTTAAATTCATCTACTGATGTGATCTAGAAGAGAGTGTCTGCCTCATAATGTCATAACTTTACATAAAATAATGTCAGAGATTGCAAGAATTATCAAATATACTGTATTTATATTGTGGTTGTGTAAAATCAATCAGTGATAATTATGATGCTTAAGATACTCACTACACATCATGTATGGATTATAGACTAAATTTGATTTAAAATGCCCCCCAAAAAAATCATTCATTGATATTTTAGATATTCGTATTGGCCATAACACAGTGTTAATAATCAGTCAGGATTTTGGCCTCGAAATATCAGTGCAGAATATCCATGTGGGGGCATTTCCAGTCTGAGCCACTAGCTGTAAAGCTACGATAAGATGTCCAGACCTGATCAATTTCCTATGTATGACACATGACCAACCACGCTTTGTTATCCATCCACAGAAAAAAGCATTTTCATGCTTTGACAAATGCCCTACAGGCAGTGGGTCTTTCTTTCTGGCTCTAACATTTGTCTTTTCCTGCACCTCAGATGTAACTTGGCCCCCCTGATTGAGTTTGCGGAGGACGTAGGCCTGAAGTCAGATTTCACCACCATGAACCCATCTGTGATCCAGCGGGTGTACGGCGGTTTCCGGAATGAGACGGTGAAAGAACGATTTGTAGAGCGTCTCAGCATGCTGAATGACAGCGTCCTATGGATTCCTGCCTTCATGGTGAAAGGTGGAGAGAAGCACGTGGAGGTAGTCAATGAGCTTATCCTTAAGCGAAAACTTCCAGTGCGCATGGCCTACCCCTCACTCCGACTGATTCATGCCGTCAGAGGGTGAGTCACACAAGCAGAGAAAGCCCTCATATCATTAAAAACCTAACCTCCGTAAAGTAAGAGTTTGATATATTGTGGAAATATTGTTAAAGCTTTAAAGCATACCATTGCCTCCCCAATCCATTAGGTCTTCACTGATTAAACAACAGGACCAGTCGGGGCCTTATTGTGATGGCTTGACAACAGGTTTTGTGGAGTGTTCCTGGTATGCAGTTGTTAGTACCTACAAAAAGTGATCGAAGTAATGAAAACTGGTGATTTGGCAACAGGGACATGGGCGCTCAAGGCTCACTGATCCATGTGAGGAGTGAAAGCTTGCCCATCAGGTCCAATCCCACAGAAGAGCTATTGTGTTTTAAAAAGGGAATGCTGACTCTGATAGAGAGGTGACAAAACTCACAGTGCACCACAGTCAGAGCTGTTTCAGGGGGCCTTCTCAATATTAGGCAGGTGGTTTTAATATTATGGCTGATCGATGTATGTCATTCAAGCCCCAAGCTACCAAATACGTAATTTGACATTAAGATTTGTGTGTGGATCCATCTTAAAGGTTGGAAAAAGATGTATAATGTATAAAGTGTAAAAATAAATTATAGATTTTTCTGATGCATAAAACCACATGAATGTCCAAATTAGTGAACCCAAGGAAAAAATATGTAGTATGTAGCAGAAATAAGAATAAGCAGAATACCCAATTAAGTAATAACCATAAATGTCAGATAATGGATGGGGTGTAAATGATTGTGCTAGCAGTGGAGGAGGCTTTTCTTTAACAAGGTGTTTTAATGGTCTAGTCTTTGTCATGGTGTTGTTTGCCAAGATACATTTGCAATTCACAAGTTAATTGCTGCCATTCATACAGTTGGATATAGAGCCATATGGCTATGTATATCTAAATGGATCTGAATAGAGGGTAATAGAAGAGTGTCTGAACAGAAGGCAACTGTAAAATGTTTTTGCACGTTTCTCATGAACCATTGTGAGCGGTTAGTAATAATTAACTTGAACATTTATTTCATAGGATAGTCTTTGTCTCATTTAAATTCTCTTTGCATTATGAAATGACCTCATAGGCAGCAATGAAAGAGAATGGCGCCTCAAGTCCTGCTGCTGTTATGGCCCAGTCCTTACTTGAGATTTAGGAAGCAGACTGCGCATAAACAAGCATAATTTAGCACCTTTTAAAGCTTTTCATGAAATCATTCTGCTTCATTGGTGTGATAACACTACATAATTTGTTTCAAAACACACTATTGAGTCTCAGAAGTATCTGCAAACGCCTTCAAGCAGCTGGTAACACTCGAGTGGGAAAGGGGATTTGCTATCTGAAGCTAGTCCAGCATAACAGTTTTCAGTTGAGTAGAAACATGACAGCTTTGCCTTTAGTGGAAAAGGAAGGATCACTGCAGAGATCACCTTCCTTGAAGATGGTGGAGGACTTTGGCCACTGTATATTTATCCTGTTTCCCAGAAGTGTGCTTTTGAGATGCACATCAGACATTCCTGTCATGCTTTCTTATTACTTCTCTGCACACTTTCATCCGCCATCCAATCTGCTGAATCAAAAGTATGAACATTGCAAATAAAGCCTGTCTGAGGAGCATCGATCAACATAAATTGGCATGAAGAGCCCAGGCCTGGCAGTGTTACCTAGCAGGGAGTCCACAGCTTCTGCCCTCTGATTGTCATCTCCTGAAATCAAAGTCAGCCTGCAGGCAGCCACCTGTGGAGCATCTTTGCAAGGCAGTGCTCAACGGGCTTAAAGACAACCCTGTGATTACACACACTCACCTCAGTCTGGATACAGCTCTGAAAAGGCCCTCAAGTGCTCTTAATCTTCATACTTCAGGACATAATGTTTTAAATTGTCACTACAAAGGCTATGAGAAACATTTTTGCTTTAATGTGGGTTAATGTGATTTAGCTTTTCTTCCTAGTAATTTAGGGTCACTTCTTATGGTCCATTTGTCTTGGAATGTTCACACAATTTAAAAACAGCTGCCATTTGAAATAGTCTGCAAACCCCCATTTCTAGGAAAAGTTTGGAGGTTTAATATAATAAAGTAAAAATCTTAACTTTTTCTTTTAATTGATTGACAAATTACAAACAAATGACTTTAAATGTTTTTTGACTGACCAACTTGATTGTGTTTGCAATTTTTGAATTTGATGTCTTCAACACACAAAGTTGGAACAGGGCAAGATAAGAGTGAAATGTTAATAGATTATTAACGTTAAGCTGATTAACTCAGTTTCTCAGTTTTTGCCAGCAAAAATAGAATGGCTCGTGGCTCTCCACTTTGTGCCAAACTTCATGAGAGAAATGCATCATTATCCACAGGATCGGTGACCTGCATATTTGTGAAAGTACCATTGACTTTGAGGCATGTATTGGGGTTTTAGAGAGACATATGCTGCTATCAAGGTGATGTCTTTCCTGGGAAGTCCATGTATATTTCAGCAGTGCCATTCCTCAAACTGCATGTGCTTTGCAATGGTGTGGCTTTGTAGACAGAGTGCATGTGCTTGACTGGCCTACCAGCAGTCCAGCTTTATCTCCTATGGAAATGTATGGAGCTTCATGCAAAAATGTCTATTTCTAGTTACAAAATACATTTTAGCTGGTCAGTAAAAACACTGGAAATCCTGTCTTTGTACTTTTGTAAATTACATAAAGGTTCAGAATAAATAAACAAATCAGATTTATGTTTTTATTGAAAAATGTCAACATTTTTCGAAAAACAGGGTTTATTAAAATAAATTAAAATAATATCAGAATACTATTCAAATTTCACTGTAAAGGAAGGACACATAATTCAGCCTTTCAGAACAGTTGTTGAAAGAGAACATATTTAGGTCTGTTAAATTAGTTTTCGTTGAACTAGCCAGTCTTAGAAATGAGGCTATTATGCTTCACAGCTGGAGCCTTTACATCCAGTGATCTTTTGAGCATGCACACTCTCCTGGGGGGGGTGCAATTTCCTTTGAAGGTACTTCAAATGCTGAAAATGCATGAGAACCAAAAATATATCTTCAGCATGGTTCTCTAACAACCGTTGGTCAGTTGGTGTTTGATTACAGTCTTCAAAAGGTGTTCATTCTGGCCACGTAATCCTGTGGGCACATCAGATGTTCTTGTGAGTTACCATGGCAGCCAAGCACCTTTCTCTTTTCAATGACACCTTCAGACCGGCCTGCTCTGGTGCTAAATATAGGCCTCTGAAGGGTGAAACGGTTCTCAGTCAGGGCGACTAACCCTGGAGGCCACCACTTACTACTAGACTGAATCGATCTCTTAAACGAGAATTGAAGCCTTCATAAATTAGGGCCAACATTCAAACAAACAACAGTAGACACACTTTTAGACTTTTTTTGTTATACCATTATTGCATCAGATACACTCCGTATGTAATTACTTATGAAAAATTTTAACTAGTGAAGGCCCAAATATCAATAATGGGGGGTGGCAGGAAGAAACTGCAAATTACTCTCTCTACTGTGGGCAAATCTGCAGTAAAATATAATAAATATCAGGATTATTGTCTATCATTATATTGTGTCACCCCTAGGTGCTACTATACATTATAATTCTGCTAAAGATGTAACAAGCAAATTCCAAGACAAAGGTCACAAAGCTTGAGCACTATTTTACAAATGGAACAGAAACCTGGTTCTTTGTTCAGTAAAGCAGCTAAACTGACACTAAACAACGTTTTTGAGACATTTATGTCTTAAATTTACATATTTATCATCTTACTTTCTAGATCAGGAAAAGTCCTGTTAGACTTATATAATGTTTCTCCTTATCATAATGTCAACTTACAGCAAAAACTAATATTTTTCTCAGTAATAACTGGATGTAAACATTTAAAACTATCAATAACTGTAATATTTGTTATTTTTAAACAAACTATAAAATAAGGAAACAAACACACAAAAACTGTGTTTAAAACGAACTCTAAATCTAAGTGTATGTGGATATTTATTCAGAACATCATTGAATATTCAAGGCCTTAATATTTACATTCCATATCTTTAGGTTAAATAGATAATAAAAGAAATAACCAAAATGTTTTTTAAAAATCTAAATTAATAATCAAAAAGATGTTGATTTTATTCTGCAAAACAACATTGTACACACAACATTACAAATTATAATCGAGCTCCTCTTCTGTAAGTGAACACCAATGTGGTATTGAGTAATTGTGTACAAGCTTGTTTCAATTAAGTGATGTTAGCGAGTGTCAACGTGTCTTCAAGGAGAGGTCAGAATTACACCGTGAAGTTTTATTTAACAGAGAGAGAGAGATGTCTATCTGAAAACAGGGTCCCCCAAAGATTTGGGATCCCAAGTCAGAGACAGCAAAGCAGGCAGAGGAAGCAGGCAGCAGTCTCAGGGCCTCAGAGCAAGTCCCCCTGAATCTACTCTGACCAAAATCACAAAAGGACTGACATTTATAGCAGGTATCAAGAAAGTTTACGTGTCCTTACGATGGAACCAGTTTCAGCCAGTTGTGACCTCAGTAGCCAAAAGTCTGGGTTCTGACGGAAGTGTCCTTGATAGGAGATTAACGTAGAAATAAAGCAAAGTTATGAGCGTTGAGTTAATCGTGGTACGTGTATGTGTGAAATCACTATGTGTGTGTGTTAACCATTCCAGCCAGCTTGTGCGTCAGAGAGTCTGTCAGGTGTCGAATACTCTGGCTTTGATTGATGATTAGGCACAGAATAGACGTGTAATCTGAAATCATCTCAGTTAGTGATCGGTCAAAGAGTAGAAGTTTAAGGGACCTTGGGCCTGGAGTGTCTAATTCAAGCTGCATACAACATAAGTAACCTGATACCTGCAACATAAATGGTCAATGCATATAATAAGCATAAGCAGTACGGCAACATTTTACTGATATTGTGACAAATTTTTTCACTTTATTCTACTCTGAGTATATTATGGGGATGGCCAGGGCTTCTAGAACAGTGAACGACCTAATATTTCATAAAATGGTATTTAAAGCATAGAGTTTGTACACAACAACCAGTATACTGCAATGACATAAAGCAGATGTCCACCCATGATGACTTCTTACTCGTTTCTTTTTACTAACTTTTATTAATTTCTTTCTTTTTTCCTTCTCTTTATTATTAAATAATTCTTTTGCAGATATTCAAGTAATAAAAACATTGTACTCTCAGTTGTAGTCCCAACCTCTTTTTTTAATTTAGCAGTACTGTTTTGCTCTTTTCAGTTCTTTTCAGTTTCAAACTTCAGGAAAAGAATAAGATTGTGATGTTTCTTTAAAGCATGTTTGTCCTGAAATATTCATAAATGCAAATAAGCTAATTAGCCCATTCACATGTTCAAATAACCTTCTGGTTCACAGTGCTGCTTTTTGTGTGATAATGCCTCTCCCAGCTATCATTTTATTAATTCAATGAAAATTAATAGCTCATTAAATGATGCATTATTAATATGCAAGGTGCATACCTGCATTTTCACCGCAATTAGCATGCATAGCAAAGCACAGCTTGGTTGTGCAGGACTGTGCCCTCAGCACAAAGCCAGTAGACCATTACATCATTAAGACAGGCAAATTATGGCCTAATTTGTCATTCAATTACAGACCCACCAAAATTACATCTCGCATGATCTAGTTAGACTAGAGTTTTATGAGTATGTTAGAGAATGGCAGCTACTCAGCTGCTGCATTTTGCATAGCCTAATTATATTCTTAGTTGATTGCACAGAATTATATATGATAAGGCACTGCTCCAATCTAATATTCTTAGTGCCAGCCTTGAGATTATGTGTTTTACATAAGCCATTTCGAAACTGAAGGATCTGTTTGTTACATTTTTGTTGTATTATTTTTCCCTGAAGTCCATTTGTGATGTTTGAGTGGTTTTATGTACCAAAAACAGACACTGTTTGTATTTAGAGCCAGAGATAAGAGACCGGATTTGGAACACTTTTATTTTTGATGAGGGAAAAACATCTGTAAACACCTGCGCTGTAGCATGACACTTGATTTGACGAAGGAAAAAACTAAAACCTAAACACTGTTTACTTACTATTTTAAGCAGAACAGTGTTCTAAAATGCAGTTTCCTAACAAATTAGATATATTGTGCGACACTTTTAACCAGCAGTATTTGCCCTAATTATTATTTAAGATAGATTTCTGCATAAATAAAACATAAAACATCTGCAGATTTTCCCACTAATCCTAAAATTTGATAAAGAGAACCCAGTTAACAATTTAACAATTTACTTAGGGATTCATACAATGTTCTAGATTCAACAAATGGCACAGAAATATTAAAGTTAGCCCTTTATTTATTGAGGGAAATGATACAATATTGCAGATCTGGGAGTGGGAAAAGTAAGTGAACCTTTGCTCTCCGTTTCTGGTCTCGGGTAACTGTTGATCAGTCCTGCACATCAACTTGAATGATGTTTAGCCCATTCCTCCATACAGAACAGCTTCAACTCTGGGATGCTGGTGGGTTTCCTCACGGAGACAATTCAAAATTCATTGTTCCATCAATGATGGGAGGATGTCCTGTCACACACCACACATCTTCCAGCCATGATACCCTTCCAAAAACATGCTGTGAAGACTTTAATAGATCCTTGTGTTTTTAATAAAACAAGGCGTCCACTTTTGCCTGATTAATCCAACCTTTAGAAGATTCTTCACAGTCACATATATTTTGTTTACATGGTTCTTAAGGGGGGAACCAGAGGTGGTTCTGCTTTGTCATCATTCAGACAACTCTTTGTGGCACATTTTTAAAAAAGAGTTTATTAACACAGGTACTGTTGTCTGTCTGATTATTTGTCCTGTTTCCTTCCTCATTCAACAGTAGCCTGGGCTAAAATGTTTATATACGTTATATATGTGTTTATATACATAAACGCCGTATGGCATTGCAAAAAAAATCCTAATAGAATAGTTTCCATATATGGAACATAGGGACTAAAGAATTAATGGTTCTGAAAATTTAACAGTGGCTTTTACCACAAAGGATCCTTTTTGTAAATATTGGACTATACAGTATAGAGGTAAATTATTTTGTTTGATAAATAGCTCTATAAATAAAGAAATAGATTAAATCAAGCACTTCTCTTCATCAGTCTGCACCACTATTCACCATCTACATGAACAAAGTAGCATTAGCGTTTAAATGTACAGAGCTATTGCTATTTCAGAGAATCGAGAGTCTGGTTTTGTTCTGAGTGGCTCAGTGACGTAAGGTTTCTCTTTCTGTTATACAGGGCATAGAGACTCACAAAGCACATTGGTACTTCCAGCTAATTAGTAATCTACAGAGTTCACAAGAAATTGTTTTGTGAGAAGTTTGCAGTATGCCAACCGAAATGGCTCTCTGTTTGCAATTTAAGGCACTTCTCACAAAACAATTTCTTGAAATGCAAACAGAGAGCCATTTCGGTTGGCATACTTCAAACTCTTATTTCAAGAAAGCAATGGGAATTTGAACATTTTCCATGCTGCAATCATTTAAGTAGTATGATTCATACCCAAAATAACATGAATATTTATTTTTGTTTGTTTTTGTTTGTACAGGTACTGGCTCACAAACAAGGTAAATATCAAGCGTCCCAGCACTGGACTGCTGATGTACACAATGGCCACACGCTTCTGCGATGAGATCCATCTGTATGGATTTTGGCCGTTCCCTAAGGACAGCAGTGGAAATCCTGTAAAGTATCATTACTACGACACACTCAAGTACCGGTACTTCTCCAGCGTGGGCCCTCACCGGATGCCACTCGAGTTCAAGACACTGAAAACATTACACAGCAAAGGGGCCCTGAAGCTGACAACGTCAACTTGTAGACAAGCTTGATGGGTGGCACTCGGTCATCCTTATGCCAGTCTGTGCCACCTTTGATGGAAAGGACAGAGAATTAGTCACGTGATGCTTGCCTGAATACGTGAGTTTCTGAACCATTTGACGCTTCGGGTTCTGGCTGTGCCTTCAATTGGACATTTCAAAGGCATAATCTGCACAGTGTGTGGTGATAAGTATCGAACGGTGGCTCTGAGTGCGCTAATATATTGTATTTCTGTAAAAAAATCCCCATTGATGAGCTGAGCTCATGATTCACAAGCATAAAAATGTCACTTACAGATACCTTGCAATAGTTTGGCTAATGAGACGAGCCTCGTCAGTTGTTTTAAAACTGAATACTTGATGGCTGTTCTCAGTGATATCACCTTAAACTGAGTAACTTCGTACTGCTGTCTTCTGAAGATGTCGTGATGATCCCAAAGAGCCTAAAATTCTAGCTACCGTTTCCCCTTGAGAGATTGTATTGTTCTTCATTGCTGTACTTTTTAGGATTTAGAGGCCTTTGTGCAGATTATTTTTCTATCAGTCTAGAACATGAAGTGTGTGCATTTTTAAAATTGGCTGTGCTTAAAAGTCAACCTGGCACACTAATGTGTAGACTACGTTTGGTTAATTTTTTTTAATGCTTAAATAATGTATGTCTGAATGTATATCAGTTAAAACGGCTGGTGGAAATGGTCTATTTTATAAAACAGTAGGCTGGTAATTACATTTCTGGAATGTACTGTGTATTTATTGTACCTGTGAATGTTGGGACTATATGTGTTGGCCCATTCTTTTTCTTCTGTTGTTTCTAGGCCTGGATCTACTGAGTTGCATCTTTTTCAGGTGCAGCCGTTTGGTGGTGCTTTTGATGAATTTCTGTTGGCGTCTTACACGTCAGCTGAACTAAACCAGTCCTGATGTCTTTAAGATCTTTTCTAATATCTTCTAAATTTTTCCGCTACTGCCCCTGTACAATTATAATTTTTTTTATCAAATGTGGTCCTGTGTTGTTCAGTATATCCAGGCCTTTGGTGCCTCATTCAGAAGTTTGAATGACTTTTTGCTGTCTGTAGCACTGTAAATATGTAAGAATGTAAAGACATTTGTTAACAGCAGAAGTGTATTGCTTAATGACTGAATATTGTAATGTATCTCATGCACTGAACAGCTGGAGTTAATCACGGTTACAAGCTTGTTTCCTAGTCTTTCTCCAGAGAATTGACTCTACCATGGTTACATGCAGATTTTTTACAACATAACTTATTTTCTGTTAATCAGAACATTTTTTTTCACATTGCCTTAGAAATGGGCCATGCATCATGCTATTTATTCTTATAACTGCTACTGTTTTTTTTTTATTTCAGGGCACTTCATTTTGTATGTTTGCCTTGTCTGTAATTTATATTGTAATTTTTTTTGTACTTTGAATCAAACTGACCAAGATGTTGAATGTGATAACGCCTTGGATTGTTTTTAGAAAATTTGATACTTATTATTTTGCTAAAATTGCAGCTTTAAAACTGAGTTCACCTTTTTTCCAAAACCAAATTTATATGTTTGTAGAAATTTTAGGCAGGAGAAAATAAAATACATTGTTAATGCCCCACTCCTAGTGTTTATGATAAGGGAGAACATGGAGATGTTGGATAAAAATGAGCGCCACCTCTATATAGCTGTAGTACAACAGAAGGCAATGGAAGTACCCAGCTCACAGTGCTGGATATTTGGCGCCCTCTTTCGGCCACTCGCTCCGCTGCAGGCAACGTGTGGTTTCTCCACTCGTATTCCAAACAGCTGCGCTACGATTGGTTAATGCTGTCCCTCCTCTGAGCTGGGATTGGCTGGTATTTCACAAAATATCCGGGACTATGATAATAAAATTGAGAAAATTTTTCCAGATGGAAACATTTGATTAGCGCCAATTAAAACGAAAGATTCTTCCTTTAAAATGCATCTTTCTTGGTTTTTTTTTTTTTAATTTTCTATTACTTTTTAAAAAGTCATGCTAAGTTTAGGTTTATGCACAGATGCAGATAATATGGAGTTAGAAAGTTCAAATGTCACAAACTAAATGTGCTTGAATGCTACGCGACTTGCAGACCAGCAGAATGTGATTTTTACACACATCACGATTTACAAATTTACAAGCACACACCTCTCAAACAAACACTGTGTTTTGCAAATAGAGATGCTACTTTCAGACAAATGCGGAGCAGGGTGCACGAATGTTCAGAAAAAGAGAGAAATGTCAAATTTTTTCCACAAGTACACATCAAGATTAATCTGGCAGTCATTTGACACTTGTCACCGTTTCACTGATCGTGCGAGATTCAAATGCCGATTTTCTCACAATTGGGCTGAGCACCAAACTGGTAGGTGGCGCTGCGTGGGGGTGTGGTGCGGGTGCGGGTGGGGGGTTTGGTTTGCCTGTGCCTGCTATTACTGGGCAAGAGAGAAGCAAACACACCGCTTGTACAGGTTTAAAATGAGCTAAGCTGAGCTCAGTAAACACAGCTTTCTTATTTCTGTCAAATAAAGACACTTCACAATAAAACAGACGAAAAAAGAAAAAGCCTATATATAAAAAATGTAAAATATGTCCTTTTTCCAAACCAGCGAGTTTTCTGCATAGTTTGGTTTTAGATTTATTAACCATGCACCATGACGGCATCTCCACAATGTTAATACTTTACTGATGCACAGAATTGAGTTCTGCGGTTGACAAATCAGCAAGTTTTCCCTGAAGACGTCAGTTTGAGGTTTTACTGTAATGGTTATTCTTTTCGTGTATATTTCCTGGACTAGATCGATCCATTCATCACTGGTACATCCTTCGTAAGCCATTTTCTTATCAAGGCCTTTTTGCAAGCCACCAATAGCACCTTCATCAAATATTTACCTGCCTTTGCCCATTTAAGTTCTTCCAGGTCACAAAGATACAATATGAGGTTCCCTTGAGCAAGGTACTGTCCCACTACACTGCTCCCCGGGCGCTGTTGGTAGTTGCCCGCTGCTCCACGTGTGCACGTGTGATGGAATAAATGCAGAGGTCACATTTCATTGTGGTGCTTGAGTGTGTTCACAATGACAAATAGTCACTTTCACTTCAAAATGGGCTTCAGCATCCCCCTGTAAAGGATTTTTTTTTTCAATTCATTAAGAAAAAATGAACAAAATTAATGAATAAATTAGTTTTTTTTTTGTATTATTCTTTTGGTCAGCAGAACCTGCTGAAATATATTCAAACTCAAAACTTGAATCTTTTATCTAATTTTATACTTATGTATTTGATTCGAAGACTCTCCTCATCCCAAAGCTAAAAAATGAACACATATTTTTGGAAATAGCACACCTTGATTTAGACTGTTAAGCAATACAGTCAAATGCAGGAATTTTCAGATTCAGCTGTCTTCTTCCCACACTCTTCACACTCCCTCCTCTTTGACGTCTGGAGCCCAAGCGTTCCCCTCCTGCCAAATCTACAGACCATGGGTGATAACAAAAGACAGCCAGAAGGGTTCTTCAAGTAGCTAACACACCATTACTGTATCACTCCAGAGGGGTCAGTGGGTGCCCCAGTGTCCATGGCTGCACCTGAAGCAACGGGATCACAACACCATTCAAACAGTGAATCCCTAGACGAACCCCCCCATCCCCACCCACCCAACACACACACACACACACACACTGAAACAACACGTCTGCCAGCATGAGCATGATTAGAACAGGAGTGGTGCTCTCTAGTGCACGCAGTGGTAGCAGCTGTAGTACAAGATGCTGACATGATCTCAGAAATATTGCTAAGATAAGAAATATAATGTCGATGCACGATGCAGAAAAATTAGTTCATGCCTTTGTTACCTCTCAGTTAGATTATTGTAATGTTTTACTGTCTGGATGTTCTAAAAGGTGCATAAGCTCCAGTTAGTTCAGAATGCAGCAGCTAGACTTCTTACTAGAACCAGAAGATACGATCACATCACCCCCGTTTTATCTAATCTGAATTGGCTCCCGATCAAATTTCGCATTAACTATAAAATACTGTTATTGACCTATAAAGCACTGAACGATCTTGCACCACAGTATCTGGGTGAACTCTTGGTCTCTTATGATCCACCACGCCTACTTAGATCAAAAGGTACAGGTCTTTTGCTGGTTCCCCACATT
>JBBPDA010000037.1:3868659-3891610 GCA_037974385.1 Arnoldichthys spilopterus
TATATAAATAACAGGGCATAATTAGTCCTTTGTATTTGGCTTTAGTGTCACTCAGTACATGAAGATGAAAAATAAATTACAGGAGATGAAAGATAAATTGCACTGTTTTTTCTAATATTTTTTAAAACCCAGCACCAATGTTTTGCTAATACAGTTTTGTTTTTTTCCAACTTAACAAACTTCAAAAAACATAAATATTGTGACCCACATTTTGTGAAATGTCTTTCAGTAGTCAGTAATATTTTTGGATGCCCTGATTTTAAATATAAAGCTACAATGCAAATGCAACTTTCCATTTTTTGGCTCAGTTGTTTTGACTGTCAATCATGTGGTGTGTAACACTGCAATAACACAATAAACCTGTTTTATTGAATGGTGGAAATAAAAGTGAAACCGAACATTGAAACAACCCTATTAGCCCCCAACACCTAAAAACATGTTTGTTTGTAGTAACTCTGATGATGAATCTGGATCTGGGTCTGGATCGGGTTCGGGTTCTGGCTCCAGCTCAAGTAGCAGTAGTTCCAGCAGCAGCCAATCAGGAAGCAGTGACTCAGGAAGTGGCTCTGACTCGGGCAGCCAGTCTGATTCTGACTCTGAGAAATCCAAGGGGAAGAATGATCAGGACAACAATCCTGCCAAGATTGATACATCGGAAGTAAGGCTTTACATGGTAGACTGATGACAAACACGTTCCCGGAAAATATATTAAACAAAGAAAATGTGCAGTGAAAAAAGACCAGTGGTGTTGACAGTGGTTGAGTGTGAACGACTCCATCGGCTTTATGTAAACGTCCACTTTAATTGATGACTGCCAGCTTCCATTCTTTTAAGATTTACCCTTAAGTCCCTTTCACAAATGCATCTTAACACAGGACTTTAACAGTAATAAAACTGTTAATGTTTTAAGTGTGAATGCTAAACTGATTGGCATTAGAACTTTTTAACTCCCACAATATTACCAGGCAGCTTATGTGTAAACAGAAGGTAATACTACCAGGAAGGTTAAGTAATATTATGGCTTCTGTTTTTATAGTTCAGCTTTCAGTTTTGTGATTGTAAAACATTGCAGGAGGGAACGTTTTTATGGTTGAAGTGATGTACAGAGCTATTTGCTACTTTGCTATTTTGAACATACATGGGTACTGCTGTACATAAGCAACAGAGGCTCTAATACTCTTGATAACGTGATATTTTTATTGCAGTTCTGGAAGTCTAACCCCAGTATCCTGGCAGTGCAGAGGTCAGCTATGCTAAGGAAACAGCATCTCCAGCAGCAGCAACAACAGCAACAGAGTTCTTCAAACAGTGACTCTGATGAGGTAGTGCATTAATTTAAAAATGCTGCATCTCTCAATTACCACACCAGACATTTGCTGGACTGGTGTTACAATTGATTCTCTTACAATGCAGAGTTTCTGCAGAGTCTTAATGGTCACTAGGTCTTCTTCACTTTTTTGGGGGGGCATCTAGTGGTTAGGACCTTGCAGATGGTTGCAGTCCTGACCTGGGTACCACTAAGGTTCCTTTGAGTAAGGTACTTCTCCCCAAGTGCTGTTGATAGCTGCCCACTGCTCCACATGTGGTACCTCGCTCAATGGTGGTACCTGGGTCGAGACTTGAACCTGCAGCCTTCTGTTCACAAGGCCATTCAGACACTACTTCCCACCAATGTGAACACACAGTTTGGAAAACGTGAATACATTTGTTTTTGTTAGTAATTCTAAGACTCTCAGATTTTCTTTAATGTTTTTTCTACTTATACCAGTGTGGACGCGAAGGCGGTCATAAATTACGTTCGCAATGGCCTTAAAAAGGTCTTAAAAAGTCTTAAATTTGACTTGTTGAAACCTGCAAAAACCCTGCAATGAGATCCGCTCATATATTGCTTGTGTGTTTTTTAATTTAAATATAAATATAAAACCATAAAATGTGAGGACATGTGAAGTGATTGTGTGAAATTTTCTCTTATTGTATGCATTATGTTCTTCACCTAAGGAGTCCTCCAGCAGTGATGACTCAGATGATGATTCGTCGAGGAAGAAAAAGAGTAAAGGGTGAGTCCTGTCATTAAGCATCATAAGGCAAGATTATTATACAAGATCTGCAAGTTTTTGATATCATTGATATTCATGGTCATCACTCATTTTTTGATTATTTTGTGTGTATGTGATCCAGTTCTTCAGACTCCGATTCAGGGTCTGGGTCTGAGTCTGGTTCAGGGAGTGACTCTTCTGATTCTTCAGCTGAAGAAGAGGAGGAGAACAGTGAAGAATCTGTTTCAGACTATGAGCCCAGCCACAAAGTTAAAAGCAGAAAGCCACCTAACAAGTAAGACCATATGCCTGTTCTTTAAAAGTGAATGTACATTAGGCTGACCTCTTCTAGAGCGAGAGATATTTTCTGGTGCGTGAAAGCATTTTAACTAGTCTTAGTAAATTGTTGCTTAATGTCTTTCTGGGTGAAGTGATGCTGTTTCAACTCAATCATTGATGGTTTCACTCACTAATTTTCCTGTCTTGTCCTTCAGGACCAATGCAAGAAATGGAAAAAAGAGCAAGGCTCCAAAAAGGAAGCCCTCTGAATCTTCCTCAGAAGATGAGGACGACTACAAGAAGGCTCTGGCAGGTCCTCGGCGGCAGGCCACGGTCAACGTGAGTTACAAAGAAGATGAAGAGCTGAAGACGGACTCTGATGATCTGGTGGAAGTATGTGGGGAAGATGTGCCCCCTCCTGAGGAGGACGAGTTTGAGACGCTGGAGAAAGTAATGGCAATGAGAATAGGACGTAAAGGAGGTAAATACATCTAATTGAATTTTACAAAAAATCAATAAGAAGTTGTAATTTGAATTTAAGGTTTGGGGATTTTTCGAGCTAAAACGGTTATTCAGCATGATTAAAAATGCCTAAAATAAAAAACTCAGTGAAGCTGCACATATAGTGTCATGCCTATGCGAGCACCAAGAAAAAGAACATCTATGTTTAAAATGGCTTAAAGTCAGTCTCTATTTCCTTCCATAGAATGTTTGTTCAGTTTTTTTAGTAGTTTATCTGACATTAAGAAATGCCCAGAAGTGGTTTTATAGGTGCATTTACAACAGCCATTTGATTTGGCTGTGGAATGAAACTGGTTGTTTTCCTTATTAAAAGTGATTATAGACAGAGACAGAGCAATTGGTTACACAGAAGTAATGTATCTACAACGATTGCTACAGTCGTCTGAGGTAAATCATGGATAATTTAGGCAACTTTGTAGTGTGAGCCTGCAAAGAAGACTTTTGAGACTTGCTTGAGACTTCCTTTCTTTTTTCAGCTATGCCTAGGTAAAATGCATTTTTTTATTCCATGGCGCCTTTAAAACGCAATATAATATATAACTTATTCCAGTTTAACATGGCTAAACACAAAAGCACAACCTTACCTTTTGACCAGCTGAAAACATGCTTGGAGATTGCTCCACATTTCTGGAGGCAAACCAAACTACTGACACACCGTTTTCACCAAGAAATTTGCTTAAAATGAGCTAATGTTACTCTTACAAAAAGCAATAGATCTGTGTTACACCAGCTACTCACACGAAATGGATAAATCCAATTAAAATACTCCTTCTGTAAACATAGATTTCATGCTAAAGAAATCAGCTCACCATGGGAGCCTGTTCATACAGTGTATCTAGAGAAGTAAAAATACCCTCGGACTGGCTCATCAAAATGTAAAACTAGTTAAATTATGCTACATCATTTACGTTATCATCATCAAAGTCAGTTTATTACTGTATCACCCATTTTAACTATTGCTGAATTTAAGGGCTGATTCAATCTTTTTTTGCAGCCCTAGACATATTTAATTTCTCATGAATCTCCATTTCGGCTTGAGAAACCTCTCTTGGTATGCAGTGTACTGATTGCTAAAACATGCACTGGTAATGTTTTATTTGTTTTGTGCAGCTACTGGGGCCACGACCACGGTCTACGCTGTTGAAGCCGACGGGGACCCCAATTCGAATTTTAATCCAAACAAGCAGCCAGGAGATGTGCAGTACCTGATCAAATGGAAAGGATGGTCACACATTCACAATACATGGGAGACCGAAGAGACACTGAAGCTGCAGAATGTGAAGGGCATGAAGAAACTGGACAATTTTAAAAAGAAGGAGCAGGACAAGAAGAAGTGGTAAGATTACAGTGTGACCGTTCCACTGGGCTTTTGGTTTATAGTGTAATGCTTGTGCTGGGTAGTATTAAAATGCAGTGTTGAAGTTTTCCGAATCTGGTGGTGACGGGTGATATTTTGATTGTATATAATGGATGAACGTATGCTTCTTGAGTATTGCAACTCCTATAATAATGGCTTAAATCTTATTTTGATTGGTCTGTTTTGTTCTGCTTCTGTTGACATTATTTCAGTGGGGACTTTGGACGTTATTGAAAACTACATAAAAACCATATTTACAGAAAGGAAACTTAGAATTGAGTTTTAAACTTTTATTCGCACAGTAGGCAATCACATTTTGCTTAATTTTATTTATCAATACTGCTAAAACCAAAAATCAATATTATGACCTCTGTTCTAGTGTACACAACATATCGGCCAGCACGAAGTCTCAATAAACATTACTGTAAAGCAACTAAAATATTTTTTTTCCCCTTGCAGGCTTAAAACTGCTTCACCTGAGGATGTGGAATACTTCAACTGCCAGCAGGAGCTGATGGATGACTTGCATTCACAGTATCAACTAGTGGAGAGAATAATTGGTAAAATAATCCTTGAACGTATCTCACTGTTGATGTTTGCATACTCCGTGACTATAGTCCTGATTACATATTTGTGTATGTTGCTGTGATTTTTTTTTTTTTTTTTGCCAGGTCATTCAAATCAGAAGTCAGCAGCAGGCTTCCCAGACTACTTGTGCAAATGGCAAGGGCTTCCCTACTCAGAATGTAGCTGGGAAGATGGGGCACTTATTGCTAGAAAGTTCCAGAAGTGCATAGATGACTACATGAGCCGGAACCAGTCCAAAACAATCCCCTTCAGAGACTGCAAGGTAACAGGCCTGCAGAAATGGCATGCTCTTAAAGCAGCCATGATGAAACTTTAATCAATCCATGTATACTGCATTCCCATTTAATGGCTTCATACAGTGAAAGAGTGCCTTCTCTGATTCAGGTTTTGAAGCAGAGGCCGCGGTTTATGCCTATGAAGAAACAGCCTAGTTATATTGGTGGAGATGGACTTGAGCTTAGGGACTACCAGCTGGACAGCTTAAATTGGATGGCCCATTCCTGGTGCAAGTATGTTGAGTTGTGTTTCTTTGAGATCTTAGCTGTGAAGTGTGCTGAATGTTTAGTTACTGTATTATAGTTGTTACCTCAAATGTAATGTAAGAGTTTAACTGATACAGCTAGTAGTGTTAGTCTCTTTAATTTTTGTTCTGTGTATCTAATCAAGAAGTATGCAGACTGGCTTTGGACTGGACTGTCCACTGTGCACTGCAAAGCTCACTTTACAGCCCACTGTAAAGACTTACTCTGTATATTGTACATATACTGTATATTGCACTATTATTTTATACGGTATAAGAACATATAAAAAATGTCTACAAGCTGCACTACAACCGCACCCACATGGCACATCGTACCACATGTACTGGACCACACTAGGATGATGTATATTGTGTATACAGCATCCTGTGTACAATAGAGTATGTCATACATTGTGTGAAATGCACCTTAAGTTTGTATAGTGTCTAATATGTTTCATATTGTACAGTTTGTTTGTTTGTTATACTAGAGAAGCACCATCGGCCAGAAACATTCATTGTGTGTGCAAACATACTTGGCCAAATAATCTGATTCTGATTTCAGCCGTAAATCATTACTTGTCACATGTTTATTTAATTCATTTAAGGAGAATGGCTGACTTAAAATGACCCTTTCTTCCTTAGGGTTAGTTGACCAGTTAGTTGACTAAAACCAGTTAAGATTAAAACATAAATAGTATTTTGATGAACTGTCCTCTTTGCAACACTCTTTCCAGGGGAAACAGTTGTATTCTAGCTGATGAGATGGGCCTGGGGAAGACCATTCAGACAATTTCTTTTCTGAACTACTTGTTCCACGATCACCAACTCTATGGGCCTTTCCTGCTGGTGGTGCCCCTGTCTACCCTCACCTCCTGGCAGAGGGAGATTCAGCTCTGGGCCCCACAGATGAACGTAGTGGTTTACCTGGGAGACATTAACAGTAGAACCATGGTATGAAACTGCAAGATTTTCTCATTGTGTGATCAGTCTAGTGTAGATTGTCTGATTACATGGCTGCCCATTCTACTCTTTTATTAATTGTTTCCTCAGTAATTGCAATGTCATTTTCTCTGTATTTAATTTACTAATGTGCCTGGTTAAATTACATTTTCAGTTATGACTTCACAAGAGTCATGCTGTCACATTTTTGTTACTGCTGTGTATTGTCATTATGAGAGAACATTGATGCTGAAAATATATATTTTTAAATTAGATCAGAACACACGAGTGGATGCATACGCAGACCAAGCGCCTGAAGTTCAACATCCTTCTTACTACATATGAAATTCTTCTGAAAGACAAGGTTAGTGCTGGTGTAAAAGGCTAATTTAGCCTATATTCTGCTGTTGCATGTTTATTTGACTGTGTTTGTTTCCGACCTTCAGTTACGCCTTTCAGGTTTCGTTTTTGTCTTGGTTTATAAGAAATGTAATCTGAAACGATGTCCGTAAGGAAGCAATTATGTGCTTTCTTGTATTAGGCTGTTGCTCATTTAATTTAATCGTTTGGGTCTAAATTGCTAACTGATTCACACATTGCTCAGAAACCGTAATATGAACTAATTTTGTACAAGCTAAATGTGTTTGTCGCATGTATTTCTGTTCAGTCCTTTCTGGGAAATGTGAGCTGGGCTTTCATTGGTGTTGATGAGGCGCACAGGCTGAAGAATGATGATTCACTTCTATATAAGACCATGATTGAGTTCAGGTCCAACCACCGGCTTCTTATCACAGGAACACCTCTACAGAACTCCCTTAAAGAGCTGTGGTCTCTCCTACACTTCATCATGCCAGAAAAGTATGATCATACCTTATTATGATTGCTTTTAACATGTAATGTGTCTTTCTCCTGCCCCTTGCTAATATAGTTGTCAAACAAGGTGGTATATGTCTAGTATTTCTGAGGCTCTAGTTCCAGCCATTGCTTTTGGTAATTCATTTTAATTTGCTTAACTGTGTTTCTTGAGTGATGGTGAATCTAAGATCTCTAATCTTTGCATTGTTTAATTTGGGTTGTGTGGTCTTAGATTTCACTCTTGGGAGCTATTTGAGGAAGAGCATGGTAAAGGCAGAGACTCTGGCTACACCAGTCTGCACAAAGAGCTAGAGCCCTTCTTGCTGCGCAGGGTTAAGAAGGATGTGGAGAAATCACTACCTGCAAAGGTTGAACAGATTCTCAGGGTGGAGATGAGTGCCATGCAGAAACAGTACTACAAGTAAGGAAGCATGATTGTGTGTATGCATGTGTGCATGTATGCACACCCTACTTGACTTTGATTGCATAAGGATCAGTTGAACCATTGCTTAAATATTATTATTATTATTGTAAACACTTAATCTGTTCCTGTAGGTGGATCCTGACAAGAAACTACAAGGCCCTGAGTAAAGGAACGAAAGGTAGCACATCAGGGTTCCTTAATATCATGATGGAGCTTAAGAAGTGCTGTAACCATTGCTACCTCATCAAACCACCCGAGGACAATGAATTCTACAACAGAGCAGAGGCCTTGCAGGTATAAAGGGAATCCAGTCTTTTTCAGATTTATGAACATCAGCAGTTCTGTCTGAGGGCTATGTAAAAGGTTTTGTAGATTTCATAGACATTTTTGTAGGAAAAATACTGCGATAATTATCTTCTAACCACCTCTTTAAAATTTCTTTCTCTGAGACTGGGCATGTTACAAGCTGAGGCACTGGGTAAATTCATGATAATTTAGTGAAACTGGTGTAAAGATGGGCAGGTTTGGTGGCTGAATGCTGATTAAATTTGCATACATTTTCTGCAGCACTTGATACGAAGCAGTGGAAAGCTCGTCCTGCTGGATAAGCTGTTGGTACGACTGAAGGAACGTGGCCACCGCGTGCTCATTTTTTCCCAGATGGTCCGGATGCTGGACATCCTGGCTGAGTACCTGAAGAGCCGTCAGTTCTATTTTCAGGTAGCAGGCAGATTTTTTTAAATTGCTGCTTTTGATGTTTCAGCGTCCAGGCTTGTCAGTGAAAAAGCCTTGTAGATAAGAGAAGTGTGTTGTCTGTGCAGAGATTGGACGGTTCCATTAAGGGCGAGATGAGGAAGCAGGCTTTGGATCATTTTAATGCAGAAGGCTCTGAGGTTTGTAAAGTTTACTGCTATAAATGTGTACCTTCTATACTACTATTTAGTGTAGACCTAAGATACTAATATGTTCTTTAGACCTTGACATGATGACATGAACCTTTTGACTTTTCAGGATTTCTGTTTCCTTTTGTCCACGCGAGCGGGTGGTCTGGGCATTAATTTGGCCTCTGCAGATACTGTGGTCATCTTTGATTCTGACTGGAACCCCCAGAATGACCTGCAAGCTCAGGCCAGAGCTCATAGGATTGGGCAGAAACGACAGGTTAACCATAATTTGTTTAATAGTGAACCTGAAGACAAAATTTGATGGACAGTTTCTAAAACTACAATTTTTCACATCTCTTCTCTACTACCTTTTTGTTCATTCTTAGCCTATTTGGCTCCTTTAAGGAGACCGCTTGAATGACTTGGATTTACCTGCATGTGTTTTCAACCCTCTGTCATTACTGTCCATTATTTTTTTAAAGGTAAATATCTACCGTCTGGTGACCAAGGGGTCTGTGGAGGAAGATATCATTGAGAGAGCCAAGAAAAAGATGGTGCTGGACCACCTGGTCATTCAGAGGATGGACACTACAGGAAAAACTGTGCTCCATACTGGTGCTGCCCCCTCCAGGTATCTACACAAAATCTCATACCTTCAGTGACCTGTTGCAATTTAGTTGTTTCTAACTGAGTGGAACAAAAGTCCTGTATTCTAGATTTTAATGGTCATGTCTCTCTTTGGCTTTTATAAGTAGTTCAACCCCTTTCAACAAGGAGGAACTGTCTGCTATTCTGAAGTTTGGTGCTGAAGAGCTTTTCAAGGAACAAGAAGGAGAGGAACAGGAGCCTCAGGTGTGTTTGTGTTTGCTACTTAGTGTTTTGGACCGCTTATTTACAGTTATTTACGCCTGCACAGAAATTGTCCGTGTATATCAAGTAGCTTTTTTCACATTGTACAGGAGATGGATATTGACGAGATTCTCAAACGAGCAGAAACAAGAGAAAATGACCCTGGTCCATCTACTGTAGGAGAAGAACTTCTCTCACAATTTAAGGTATATATATTTTCAGGTTTTTGTTATTTTTACAATACTTTTAAATTTAAACTCCTGGTTCTTATCTGTTGTAGTAGAGCTGTTATGTCAAAAAATTTGAGATTTACACTGTGTGTGTTATTTTGAGGTTACCTTCCACTAACTTCTACCTTCCTGTTACTCTACCAGGTAGCGAATTTCTCTATGATGGAAGAGGAAGAGATTGATATGGACACAGATAGCAACCAGAGGAACTGGGACGACATCATCCCAGAAGAGCAGCGGCGGAGGATGGAGGAAGAGGAAAGGCAAAAGGAATTGGCAGAAATTTACCTGCTTCCCCGAATGAGGAACTGTGCCAAACAGGTGAATGAGCAGTCACATACAACAGCTGCTTTGTTTAATGTGGTAATTGGTTTGTGATCATGTTTTTGCAGAACACATATTACAGAACCTTCAGTAAGGTGAGGTAACATCCACAGCAGTGCTTTATTCTTATTTTATCAAAATGAGTTTGCCAATTTGTCGAGGCCTCAGTTTTGTAGATTTTCTTTTCTATTGTACACCGTGCTCAACTACGTTAAGCAGAGTATTTTTATTTTGATTGTGATCATGCTTTTAGATAAGCTTCAATGGTAACGAGGGCAGACGAAGTCGGAACAGAAGATATTCTGGCTCAGACAGTGATTCTGGATCAGACCGAAAGCGGCCTAAAAAGCGGGGCAGACCTCGAACTATTCCACGAGAGAATATCAAGGGCTTCAGTGATGCTGAAATACGAAGGTATGTTCCTCATGTCACCAATGGATAAATATCACACTGTATAGAATGTATAGAAAAACTTTGTTGAACTGATTAGTTACAATATTCAGTTCCCTCTCATGCTTTATTGCATATTTTTTCTTGATTTAAATAGATTTATAAAGAGCTACAAGAAGTTTGGTGGTCCTTTGGAAAGGTACACTTCCCCGTTTTTGATTGGTTTTTCTTCTCCAAGTTCATCTTCCGTGCTCTTGCAGTTTCCTTCAATCTCATTTAATGTGTCTAACAGACTAGATGCTATTGCACGGGATGCTGAGCTGGTGGACAAATCTGAGCATGACTTAAGGCGGCTGGCAGAGACCGTACACAATGGCTGCGTAAAAACCTTGAGGGAAAACCCCTGTGGACCAGAAAAGACCTCAGGCATGTAATCTGTATACATTTCTTTATATGCTATGTAATGTTATAATTCTGTTTCCCATTTGGCTTTCACTTGTGTTCATGCATATAGCAGAAAGTCATTTTTGATGGTGATTTTGTAATGCATGTTCATTTGTCTTCTGTGTTTAGGAGGCAGACGAGGGAAGGTGAAAGGACCCACTTTCAGGATCTCAGGAGTTCAAGTCAATGCTAAGCTAGTAATCTCACATGAAGAAGAATTGGCACCACTGCACAAGGCCATACCTGCAGACCCAGAGGAGAGGAAGAGGTCATTTGCTGATATGTTTGCTCCAAATTAATTTTCTGTGCATACATTTTCTTTCCATGCCTATATATTGTATGCATTTGAAAGTCACTCTGTTCGCTGTAAGCTGATATTAAGTTGTATGAAATTTGTTCAGGTATACACTTCCTTGCCATGCAAAGGCTGCTCATTTTGACATTGAGTGGGGCAAAGAGGATGATTCCAGTCTGCTTATTGGGATTTATGAGTATGGCTATGGAAGCTGGGAAATGATAAAGATGGACCCAGACCTAAACCTCACCCATAAGGTATGGCGAGAGTGATGCTTGTTTTTAAATATGATTGATTATTATAAAAATGTTTGGTTTTGTATAAGAACTTCACTGTTCTCTGTTTATGCATCTCTGTTAATCTGGTCATGGAGCAAAAGCTTTTTTTTTTCCCCACTGGTCTTACCAGCTCTTACCAGACGATCCTGATAAGAAGCCACAGGCCAAACAGCTCCAGACACGAGCCGACTACCTCATCAAATTACTCAGCAAGGACCTCGCTAAGAAGGAAGCTCAAAGGCAAACGGGCACAGTAAGAATCCCCTTTAATGTACCCATCAATACCCTTCTTTTCATCTAGGTTCATATAAATTAAACAGCATTTCACATTTTTAAATATATTTAGTGTTTCTTTTCTGCCATGTATGCAGCCAGGAAGCAAAATAGCTGATAAAGTTGGATCTATAACTATTAAAGGTACTTGCAGCTATTTATGTGGCAAGTAGTAATCAGGTCTAGTTACTATTTGATTTTAAAGCCACAGGTGGACTTGCTTTTTGGAGTGTGTGACTTTCAAAAGTGATCCCTTTCTTAACCGTTGTTTTGTAGATGGCCAACGCAATGATAAATTAATTTACCCATGGTGCCGGACTGGTCTTAGATATACCTTGCTAGAAGGTTTGGTCCCAGCACATCTGACTTTTAATATACCTCAAAGTCTTTATTACTTGAATCCTGAGTGTTAGATTGTGGGTGGAATTAAGCATGGCATTTTGTGGCATTTGTAAGCACTGTGTGTGTATATATACAGAGGTTATTTTCCAGCTGCATGATCCATTTGTCGTTAAACTGTGCAGTAAAATGATTACTAAACAAACGATCTTCTCATAAACTAAATACAGTCCCCAGCATAAATAAGTACAGCGCAACAGATTTTTCAGAAAACATTTAAGAATCAACGTTTACTATAAAATACTCCCACAAATTTGTTCATTCTATGCCTAGAGACTTGGTGCGGTCCTTAAAAATCATGGAGGTTATAAAGAAATTAGATGATGTAGTTTTTGTTGTGGGGTGTATTCATTTTTGCTTCACCTGATTTGAGGAAAACTGATCATTTTGTAATGTTATAATATTAACATTACTTTCATGTTCATGAGTTAAGCACATGGTCTATAAAACTCAGTGTTGTCAAAAATCTGGAAATTGTTCTTGCCTTCATTGAGATATTGATTAGTCTTATTGTTTTGAAGGGGGTGTACTCATTTATGCTGAGCACTGTATGTGCAGTATTTCATTTCCTAAACTGAAAAAAAAACCCACCACAACAGCTATGCGCACACACACACTGAAACCACATTTCACCAGGGTAGTTTCAATGTCCTAAACTTACTACAGGGCAACTCCTGCATGAATAAATTGTGTTAAAAGAGCAATAAATATTCCCCTAATATTAAAACATAACTAATAAATTATACACTGTATGCCTGAGCTTTGTTTTCTTTATTGCTGCTTGCTTTAAATATTTTTCTCCCTGCTTTTCATTAATCTCCCTCATCCTTATGGTCCATTGTTACACAGTATATTTGGTGATAACCCCATTTTTATTACCTGATTTTCTGCAGGCAAATTCACGAAAGAGGAAGCCACGTGGAAAGAAGAACAAAGCTGTGAAACCGAAGGTGGACGAAGTGGCCAACAGCCTGTCCTCTGCTCCTCCCTCAGACAAAAGCTCAGAGGATGAGGACGACAAGGAAGAAGAAAAGGTTTGTGTGGCTGAAAGGGTCTATTGCAGTCATTTTGCTTTTTCATTATGCTTCCTCTGTAGCGGCTTCCTTTGTCAGATTTATTGGGTCACGGTCCCTTTGTGTCTTCCGTATTTAGTTTTTGTAGAATAAGCTTCAGTAGAATTATCTATGTCCACGGAATCTACACATTATACTTCTGTGTAATAAGGGCTTATTTATGTTCCTACTAAAGCTGAACCTGCCTTAGAATTGGTGGTAATTGCCTTTGCAGACCCATTCTGCTCTAGTAATTGTTAAAATTCAACGCATTTCATTTGATTTCATCTGCTTTATTTGCCAAATAGGTTTTTGACCATGACATATAGCTTCAAACCAACACCATGGCTCAGAGATGTTACATATTAATTTGTGAAAACACTGTTCAGCCTTAATGAAGTCAGATTTGACCCGAACATGGTTTTTCATGCGGTCACTTTTTACTGTAGCAAAGTTTGAGGTAAAACTTTACACTCCTCCCCTTCAGGAAGCACCCCCTGCCAAGCCAGCTGCTGCCAGGAGGGGGCGTATCTCTGATCGTGTGGTGAAGGAGGAGGAAGTGGAAGAAGTTGAGCCAGAGGCTCATGTCAAGGAGCCAGAGGAGAAGGAGGCAAAAGAGAAGGAGGTGAAGAAAGAAATCAAAAAGGAGAAAAAGGAGGAAGGCCGTGAAAGCAAAGAAAAAAAGGAGCCAAAGGAGAAAAAGGAAACCAAGCCTATGGAGCCTGTGCACAAAGTGGAGGAGACTATTACAGAGAAGGTTAGGAGGAAACAAAACTTTAAACTTTTTATCAATTAAAAGAAATGTTTAATTACCAAAGGCAATGAAGGTGTCCTATTACGGGAAGCTTTTAAAGAATAATAAGAATAATTTTCTTTAACTTTGCTTAGACTGGTCTTAATAATATTTTATCCAGCAGAGTCTGGAGCTGAAAGCTGAAGTCCGGGAGAAGAATAAAAAGGCTGACACTCCAGTCCATATCACTGCTGGGGGAGAAACCGTTCCGGTCTCTGAGGAATCCGAGGAGCTTGATCAGAAAACGTTCAGTGTGGTGAGTGATTGGAACACATTCCTTGCTCCTCCTGTATTTTGTAGCAGTTGTTCTCTATAGTTATTGTAAGCAATTGGCATATGTATGTCTAAAAGTAGTTGCGTCTGTTATTTATTTCTTGTAGCACCACCTTCAGTGTTACTCTATGCGATGCGAATGCTTGATTGTTTCCTCTGTTCTGGAAGTCGATTTGGATAAAAGCTTCAGGCAAATGAATAAATGTAAATGTTAAAAGAAATAATAGTTGTGTGGGTGAGACACTGAATGAATTGTATTTACCAGCCTAGCAGAATGTGCTTTAGTGTTTATTTTGGGAACCTGTAACACCGATTCCATTCCTTGTGTGTAACAGTGTAAGGAGCGTATGCGGCCGGTGAAGGCAGCTTTGAAGCAGCTGGACCGTCCCGAGAAAGGCCTTTCAGAGCGTGAACAGTTGGAGCACACCCGTCAGTGTCTCATCAAAATCGGAGATCACATCACAGACTGTCTAAAAGAGTACACAAACCCTGAACAAATTAAACAGTGGAGAAAGTACGCACTATTTTCTTTTACAGCAGTTTGCAGACTTGTTTTATCTGATTATACATGTTCACATTTGTTTGTTTTTTTTTGTCTCCCTCCTGTTGCAGAAACCTTTGGATATTTGTTTCCAAATTCACAGAGTTTGATGCAAGAAAACTGCATAAATTGTATAAGCATGCAATCAAGAAAAGACAAGAAAATGCTCAGGTATGTACATGTTTTCAGCATTTTGTTCATATTTTAAAATTTGCTGTATATGTCGTGTAATAGTTCTTAAACAAGTGTGGAGATGCAACATTTTTAAATTAAGGTGGAATGAAGTTGCAAAGAAAAGCTTTCCTTGGTGAATCAGTAGCATTCATGATTTTTCTTTCCAGATAGCGGACCAGAACACTAGCACTGTAAATACGCAATCATTAAAACACACAGGTAAGTCTTTTTTTTTCCTGCAGTATTTCACTTTCAATAATCATCATTTTATGAGTTAAGTGCTAAATGAGCGTCTTCGTACAGCATGAGGACCAGGTTTGATCGTGTACAGATCAGTCTGTAATTGAGTTCTTCCTTGTCCTCAGACATTGAACGGTTAAAGGACTCTCAGCAGGACGAAAGCAGCAGAGACAGCTATAGTTCGGACCGGCACCACTCAGCTTCACGTAGCCATGAGCAGAGCAAGGAACGCCAGTCCAGCGATTCCTACAGGAAGGGTTCAGACAGCAGAAAGAGACCGTACCCTTCCTTTAGCAATGGAAAAGACCATCGGGAGAGAGAGAGAGACCACTACAGAGAACGTCAAGACAGCAGGTTAAAAACATCACCTGTTCTTTTTACACCTTAGAATGTGTAGGAATATGAAACGTAAAAATGTTTTGTCTATAATATGTATCCATAATACTTTACAGAATACATTAGATTATAAATGTTCAAATTAATGTTGATTTTATCCGTATGCTTGCACATAGATACTACAGCGACAGCAAACATAGGAAGCTAGACGATCATCGCTCCAGTCGAGACCACTGGTCAGACAGCAGCTCCAAGGACCGCCTGCACTCGGAGCACCGATCTCATCCGGACCACCGTTCACACTCTGAGCATCGTTCTCACTCTGAGCATCGTTCCAGCACCGACTACAGCCACCACAAGCCCTCACGGGACTATCGCTACCACTCAGACTGGCAAATGGAGCACCGGGCATCAGGCAGCGGGCCTCGTTCTCCACGAGATCAACGATCGCCTTATGACTCGCGTTCACCCATGGGCCATCGCTCACCCTTTGAGTACTCATCTGACCATAAAAGCACGCCCGAGCAGGTCTGGAGTAGTCGTAAGACATAGCGTCCACTGTCCGGCTTGCCCTCAATTAGCCATAGACACAACACAAACGCAGAAAATGCCTTATTGGACTATTGGCCGCTGTACTGCGCACCGGGTTTTTTTCAAGGCCCTGTGCTCTTTCCTCTGCGCTCTTCTCCAGGCTGACTGAATAACTGGGGAGTAAACACAAATTGCATATTTTTGTATTTAAGAGTCTCGTTGCACCATCACATAGGTGCAGCAGTGTAAGTTGTTTTTGTTTTTTTGGGTTTTTTTAATTATTTTTATAAATTGACTACTTTTTTCCTTTTTCCTTTTTTTATATTCGGAAAAATAATGAATCCACCTCCACCTGCAACACTGGATCCTGGCATTGACGTACCACATCCGTAATGTACTGCAGCTCTTGACTTATTTAAGAGAAAAGTGTTTGGACAGAAGAAACTAGGATCGTGTCATCTCTTGATAAGAGTGGATAAAAGGTCTCTCCTTGAAGCAGTCTGAAGGACTGGGGTTCACCTTCCAAAGTACCTCGTTTACAATGTTTTCATGTGACTACCCTGCCGACTTTTTCTGTATGTTTGTTTATCTTTCCATCATGCTTGAATTATTTAATTCTCTCAGCTGTAAAATAATCTGGATTCTGTTTTGTGAGCATCTGAAAATGTCCCTTTCACAAATTGTACTACTGTAAATTATTGTATAAAAGTAAATCAAATGGGCTTTTTCTTCTCAGGCTTTTTTTTTTCTTTGAACGTTCCCTTTCCCCATCAACTCAGGCTTTTTTGTCAGTTGTGTTGATTTTAAAAGGTTTCTGTATGGCAGTTTATCTAAATGCTATTTAGAATGTAACTTGGGGATTGGGGGAAACGATTCCATTTGCGTACTCCTGTCGAGGGTCTCACATCTCTCTTTTTGGTTAATTCACTTTTTAATGTGTAAGTTTAGCAGAAAGCCTCACCAACTAGCTACATCGTCATGAAAAAACAGCGTGAGGGGTTGATCATCATAGCTAGAGGCACTTATTTGACTTGAATTAGGGTTGTTTTGTTTTTTTTTTGTTATGGAATTCCACCTTTTCTCTCATTTTTATATATATAAATGTAGGCAATAACGCAAAAATCTTCTATGCAGCCCAAGTGTATTTCTGGTGAACGGCCTGATCAAGTCAAAAATGCTGTTACAGTACACACTGTATATAGATTTCCTCTATATTTCAAATCAAATTTACACTGAATGCATGGATTTTTAAAAATAATTGTTTTATATAATTGTTTATAAAGTCATTAAACTCAAATCACTGTTTTCACTTGTAATCTGGCTTTTGTTTAAGTCCATTAATCAAGTTGTCTGTCTGAATTCCAGCAGTTTAAGGGGAAAACTTTTCTCCCTTATGCCAGTTTGCCAGTGTGTGTTCGGCTGTTTGCTGTCTAACTTCATCTTAATGGCTTTCATACCGTTGGGCAACTTTAGACTAGGCTTGCGAGCTTCACTTGTCCCTGTGGACTGAGCATTTGAAGCTGGGGCTAACTTTAGCCTCAGTTCATTTTACTAGCTCTAACCTTTATAAATCTGCACTAGCTTGATGTTCATATATCTTTATGATGCCACAAGCTTAGCTTTTAGACTGAACACCTGAAGGAAATGCTTAGGCTGAACCTGGATCTCCAGTGCTGAGAGGCTCCAGCACCCTACCAATTCCCTGCAGCTGCAGAATGGGTTACACTAGCCCCTCCCATTGCACTTCCATAGCTACAGAGGAGTTGGACCTGACCCAGCTTCTCCCTAAGCATAGATTATTTTCCCCCCAGTTTCCTACCATAGGAACCTAGACCTAACACTAAGTAAACAGGCTAATTGTTTGCTGTCCAAACGGCTATGGTATTGTTTAGCTATATTATTTTTTATTACAGGGCAGTGGGGCCTAGTGGTTAGGACATTGCCCTTGGGACCTAAGGGTCACAAGTTCAAGTACCCTTGAGCAAGGTACCGTCCTACTACACTGCCCCCCGGGTGCTGCTGATAGCTGTCCACTGCTCCATGTGTGCACGTGTGATGGGTTGAATGCAGAGGTCACATTTTGTTGTGGCGCGTGAGTCTGTTCACAATAACAAATGGTCTCTTTACTTACAAAAACACTTAATTGCACAAGAAATTGTTGACTGAACCAAGATTTCAGTCAAAATTAGTCTTTACTTTATTCTGAATATGTTGTCTTCTGTCTTGCCAAGTACTGTCACCCCTTAAGTACACTTCAGTATGTAGGCGATGCATAGTACAGCAAAAGTGGACAAATGTGGCATTAAGAAAAAACCAATACAAAGAACATCAGTTACAGTATTTTTATATGACCCATCTGTGTAGCTGGAGCTTGAGGAGTGGTACCTCAGTGGTACTTTTATTGGGTCTGGGATGGTTGGATCGGTAATGTTTAGATCACATGGGCACCTCCTTAACGTGACCCTATTAAGTCTTCATTTTTTGCAGAAAAATATTTAAATTATTACATTTTCCCAGTTTTAAAGACCTGGTACATTTAGGGAAAAACACCACACACAGTTGCTTAAGCTGATGGTGCTTGTACGTCTGTAGAAACAGCCAAAAGGAAGTGGTGAAATTTTGGGGAAAGGAATTGAGGTTGCTGTTACTTTGCGGAAGAACAGGTGTGAGGACTGAGAAGTCAGGTGACTTTAGTACAGATGAGGTCGGCCCTAAGCACGAAGACATTTCTACTATCACTGAAAAACAGGCCAAAACAAGTGTTTTCGAGGTAAGAGACTGATTTATTGAGACTGAAGCACAGTAGACAAACATGCACTATAATGTGTGATACATGTTTAAAATTAACTCGCTTTGTACTGGTAGCACTGCCGGTGTAACCGACAGAAGAAGTGCGCGAACCAGGAGCAGTTTTCCAGTTTACATACACACAAAACCAAAGGCAACATGTCGTTAGGCTTGTGAAGGTCGTAAGGGATACAGAGCAGCTGGGGTGGTTTCTTTCCCAGAGATTTTTATGAGCTCTTCTTCTCATCAAATATGAGGTTTGCTGTGGCTTTCTTTGCTGTAAGGAAAGAATGAACACTTTAGTGAAGGCAGGCTGAAGTGAAATACTTTACCAAAAAAAACATTCTGTACAAAAACATTCCCCTTATTTTGGGAGTTTAGGTCCACGGTAGTTTCTTACATAATTCAGCTGTAACAGTATAAACTAAATTCTGAGTGATTTGATGTAAAACGCTCAGCGCTAGGGAAGCTTTCGGTGACCGTTCAGAAGTGGTGACAGGAACCAGGCATCTTTAATATGTACAGACTCTAAAAGCTACTTCACTGACAGCGTTGCATACAATAGTGATGAATATGCTATTTTATATGAGACACTGTTTCCAACAGTTCTGAGAAGGCTTCGGCCTAAAATACGCACAGATGGGAGGTATAAGCAAACCCTTGTGAGACAAAATTCAAAGAAAATTCTTGTTTTCAGCTTTACCACTATTTTACTATTTCCAACCTTCCATTTAAAAACTCAGAAGACATGTACACTGATCAGCCACAACATTAAAACCACTGACGTAAAGTGATGTAAAGAACACTGATCCTTGTTTGGTCTGACCCCACAGAAGAGCTACTGTGGCTAAAAAAGTGAATGCTGACTGATAGAAAGGTGTACAGTGCACCACAGTCAGAGCTCTTTCAGCAGCATGAGGGACCTACTCAATATTAGACAGGTGGCTCTAATGTATTGGCTGACTGTTGTAGGTTCACTGGACAAATAAAACAGCTGTGTTGTAGAAATCATGACTGCTGGTTCCTTTCATCACCACTGTAAAGAAATCCGAGTTGGTAATTTTCTGTACAATGAGCCATTCACACCAAAACACTGCATGACTGTTTACCTCTGGAAGACTGAACTATGCAGAATGTTGAAAAATGTGGAATTAATCCTCAAAGATAAGCATGTGTCTTTTTCATTTATGTAGTGTGTAAAGTAATTAAAATCATACCACCCTGACAGGCAGAAAAAAAATCATCCCGTCTGGCGAACCAAGGGATAATTATGCATATTTTACAGCAGCTTTGTCATACTCCTGAGCTAAGCCCCATTATAAAGTGCCAAACATGGACAGTTCATGCTCGAAAACCCACAGATGTCAGAGTTTTGCATGGAAGAGTGATGTGAAAAAAGCCTGCATGGCAGTTCGTATCCATGGAGTTAAGCGAAATCCATATGTGCAGAAACAATTCATTTCTATAGGAAATGGAAAACACTTTTTAACAGAAGAATGTGCTGAGGGGCGCACAGATTTAATAAATTAGTGATGCAACTTCCAGTTGAGCTGGAACAACAACAACCAAAAAAAAAGAAAGAAAAGAAATAGCCTGCAGGCAAAACAAAATCCCTCATGACAAGATCAGAGCACTTCCTGGTCTGCACTGTTCCCTTGAATCTGAAGCTATAGCAAAGGAGTATAGAACAGAGCCCAGCGCTGGGGTAAAAAAAAAAACTTGTTTTACCCTCGTCTTTAATCTTGTCTGCAGCCCCTGATGCTTTGTCTTTGATGTCCTTCACTACAGTATCAATCTTGGCTTCGTTCCGTAGGAAGAAAGGGCGGATGACGCGCATATAGATCAGGTTGGAGCCGTTAGAGGGACCTGGGACCATGCACCAAATCAGGAAAGCACACTAAAGGCACATTTAAACACACACACACACAAACACAAACACACATCACCATTTAGTTTCGGAATCATGTGATTTTAGAAAGAACACACTTAGAGCTTAGTCACTGTACTCTAACTACATGGAAATGCTTAAGACATGTATTGTTTAAAAGTGCTGGATATTTCATCAATCTAAATGCCTTCATTAATCCATAATTAAGACTTTTACTGAGGCTGAACATATCTGACACATTCAAGAACTGCCCAAGGATACTATAAAGCATCGCAGACAAAACCTCCACTGTGGAAGACGGCTGAGCTGAAGAACAGTCCTGTAGCACGGTTGTGCAAGTGGCATGACTGAAAGAATCTGGTTTCGTTTTCCTCAGCAAACTTATTTCAACATTCTACCACCATGATGAACTGCCCTAACGTTTACTTTACAGGGGAAATGAATTCGTTGTCTTAAAGAGACTCAGCCCAGTCCAACACTCCTATCATCCCAACCTTTACTCCTGTCTTAGCAAACAAACCTGTTACTATTGACAAAACATCTCAAAACAGAAGATCTCTATAGGACGAGCAAACATTTATCTGATAGATCAGCTTTCTTCAACTGGTAGGCCAAGCTAATACAGACAATGCAGACAAGCGTTACACACACACAGGGGTGGGTGAAGGGACGATGTCACCATTACAATAAGTCACAGTGTTGTTTAATGAGCACATCATACATTTTTAAAAATTATATTTATGACCTCACAATCATTGTCAAAACAAAAACAATTGTAATTTCACAGCTTTACAGAAGAAGGAAAAAGTATTTAATTGGTTATTTAAAAGTTACATTTATGTTTGTCAATTTTTTTTTACATTTTCTAATAATACAAACAATATAAAATTACCTGGTATGTGCAAATAAATTCTACATGTGTAATTATGTTAACACCCAGAGTAATAATCATGTATACATATACATACTGGACATTTGCAGCTGTCCTGTGCTTATATATACACATATTTTTCATCACGTGTGTGCTTCAAATGTGCTATAACATGATATTTCAGGTCAGAAGACGACTCAGATGCAAACATGATCTATAATGTTTAAATAAGGATGTAAATCAGCTTAAAACTTGTATCCACTACACTATACGCCTCTTGGTCTCTTCAAGGACCTCAAATTTGCCTTTTTTATATAGATTTATGCTTAAGTTACGTTTTGTGACTGCTCGTGATCAAAGGACACCTGGTGTTTTCCAATGATGCATAAATTAAAAAAGTAACAACATACGTAAAATAAGTAGAACTAATAAATCTGACCATTTTGTACAAGTTAACATGGTCAACAGCAAGATATACTAAAAGATGAACAGTGACCTAGAAAAAATTCACAATCTTGAATTTTTAATTTTATTTGAAAAAAGTTATTTTTATTCTTTTTTAATTAATTTATTTTTTTACTTAAAGCTTACAGCAAAATTGTTTTTGTATCACCCAACCTTACACACAAGCGCTTACCTTTCCTATGTAATAGAATGGGAACCAGGACAGGAAAATGTCAGCAAAGAACTCGGCCACACTGAACACTCCATAAACTACCCAGTACATGAGCCATTCTGTGTCGTCATCTTTGTCAGGGCTTTCAATGGCTTTGATTCTGCAAATAATAGGTGGGTTTCTGTGTTAATGTGACACAAACGCAATTACACATTAAACATAAAACGTCTTTCTTTTACTTTATTGTGGACATCAAGAACAACAACAAGAACAACAATGAGAACTGCATTTTGAATTCCAAATGTGCAAACAAGCAGATATTTATCTCCAGGCTTATTTGCATTGCTGTAACTTGTCAGTTAATTCAGTTGCATGTGTAATATTAAGTGCAAGTAAAGGCATGAACTCTGGGCATGAACTGCGCACACGCAAGTCCTGTACAGGGACACCCAGTTAGTAAGAACTAGGAGTGTGTGACACATATGGAGTCAACTAGGAGTTGGCCTAGTCACAGCCATCTCGAACACACATGAGTCATGAGGTCCTTCTGTGGTTTAGCATGCATTTTACAGAAAACACGCAGCTCAGAATCGCTCAACGATAGAAAAAAGGCTGACTATGTCCAGCACATTTAAAGCCACACTATTAGCGCTTCCTGTTCCGCAGTGAAATGCAGTGAGAGGGTGTATCAACTGCATTTATATTGCCTGGAATGAGCTCAGCTGTTGACTTTTAATATGCAAAATAGATTGGATTTACAATCCTTAAATCACTCTCTTCTCTTTGGCCATGATGAAGAAATGTATGTCTGATGTAGCTTTTCACTTTTGCATGACCATACTAAATGCAGGGGCTTTACAGTGTGCTAGTAATAGCACATGCAAATCACCTGGCATGCGCAAATAAATACCACAAGTGTAATCATCTCAACACCAATGTTAAAATGTTGGAGAAGGTATTTTA
>JBBPDA010000037.1:3893127-3909032 GCA_037974385.1 Arnoldichthys spilopterus
ATTTTTATTTTTTTTTTCCCCCCTCACACCGGTCCTGCCATCATATATATTTTCCACTAAGTGTATGTGCTTCAAATGTGCTATAACATTTCAGGTCAGAAGATGACTCTGTTGCAAATATAATCTTTATTATTTAAGTAAGGATTTAACTATTTTAGAACAGTATGAATACATTTTTAAAAAAGTTTCAAAACAGCAAATCAGCTTAAAACTGTATCCACTATACGCATATCGGTCTGGTCCGAAGGCCTCAATTTCTCTTTTTTATAGACTTATGATGATTTCTTTTCCAGATTACTCTTGTATTTTGTAACTGCTAGTGATCAAATCAGTTAAAGGAGAATTCCAAAGATTTCCAGCATTTCTGCATTCAGCCACTGAGGTGACGTACACTGTAGAGGAAAAACAACTTGAACTTGAACTTCTAGTCTCTCAACATCTATGAGGCAAATACAGCAATTTCATTTACAATCCACAATATCCCCTGACCCTACATGCATTCTGAGATGTTGTAAGCAATGATGAAGATTATGAACTTACATTCAACATCAAACCTCTCTGAAAGATTTGCTTTCCATCTCAATTATGACACATCTCACGGCTGAATTCTGCAGAAGTCAGTGGAATTCCCTTTAAATTTGAATTTAAATCTTTACACAAATTAACATTAAACCTAGTTGTATGTAATGCTGAGTGTGATCCTCCGTTTGTATTCATCACATTGCAGAATTGTGCCATTGTGACATGCTGATGTTGAGATTTCCTGCACGTGATGACTGTGCATCCTGAAGGTCCACTCGCATCTGTAATCAGGTGTGGTATCTGTCAGCACACCAACGCATCATCTAAAAATGTCCCACCCATCATCGGCGACATCAGACCTGCCCCGGAAAACCTTCCGGGCTTTGACCCAGACCCAGCCAGGCCTGGCTCTGTCCACAAGGCCTACACAGGCCGGGTGGGCGACGGCTCATGTTTCACCCAGAGGTTATAGTTTTCTATTTTCAGCAATTCGAAAAAAAGAAAAAACGATGGAAACTCACGAGATATACGCAGGGTAGACGAACCCGATGAGGTTGCACAGCAGGGAAGCGCCATAACCCACCACGAGGTAAATGGCAAACAAGGCGATGACAACTGCAACACAAGAGCAGCGTTAGCATCTCCAACACAACGCTAGCGCCACAACACAGCTCTGATCACTTCACTTGTCCAGCAGTTTTTTCTTAAGGGAACAAAATCCGTATGATCATCCAAAAAATCAGCGCAGAAACGGAGGCTCCTTCCCCAAAGCCCAGCCTGCCTGCCCGCCTGCCTCGCCAAAAGCAGGAACTTCACTCACCGTACGCGATGTATGCACGTTTCACTCCTGTTTTAGCCTCGACCTTCCCCAAAACATCGGCGACGACATTTTTATCGTTCAGGAACTTCTCAAGCCTGTCTTTTAGAGCCAGGGCCATTTTCGATCCGACGTGTCGCCTTTGTTGGGCAGTGAAATAAACTTCATGAGCTGCGCTCTCTCCTCCTACTGTCGCCCTGTGGATGCTCCGTCAGAGAGTCGCTAGGTCTGACGTCATAGCAACCGCTCTCACTGCACAGCCACACCCTTCCCCATATAATCAATATTTACACACTGCTGTACGGCGAACCTTCCCCACCCCTACATGCCTCTGCAGGCGCCCACGCCTCGCCAACAAAGCCCTGAAACACGCGGTGAGACGAGAATCTGAGCACGCAATGATATAAACACCAACATGCAACAGTAACAAATAAACCTCATCCTTTACAAAGTGCTACATTTACTGGGCCTTTTACGGACACACAGTACAAACACGTGTAATTTATTTTTATTTTGGTATTATTTTTGTGTATCACGTGATACGGATTTAAGTTTTCTTTTCGATTTGATTGCAGTGATTCCAATAATGTCCTTAAAAGCACTAACATACACGATTAAAACGTTAAAAAGCAATACAGCTTTTCCATGTTTACATCATTTTAAGGAGTATCCGAATGTGTAGCTGCAGTTTCTCCAAATGTTATTTATGCTTCATGCAGAAATGAAAAAAGGGTTTGTTTGTGGTTAATAAAAGCCTGGGCATTTCTACAGAGACTTAGAAATCCCCCATATAACCTCACAAGGACAAAGTGCATTTTTATATAAAGTTGTCTGTCTTGGCTCCAGCACAGCAGCGCCCATCCATCTTTGTTTGCCTTATCCTCCCGCATCATGTCGACCTAACAGAGGAAGTCGGGTCATCTAAAAACTAAATGTGATTGGTTGCTGATCCCTGTCCATTGTAGCAGAAATAAGCGAAGTGGTCGTCAGCGACTTCGTCAGGCATTTTACAACATGCGATTGGTGCCTTCTCTATTTGCCCGCCTTCTTCGCAATATTTTCATAAACTCCCGCTAAAGCTAGTTAGCTCAGCCCGGATAATTTGGAAATTAGTTCATGTTAGACGGAGGAAGGCGATGTCTCTTTGTCACGGATTTCCAATGCGGGCTGGGCAAGCGTGGTAGCTTTGCGCTGTTTTGGTTTCGTCGAACTAGTTGAGTTAGTTCGGGATGTTTTTGCCTTTAACATGGAGACAAAACGAGGGGAGATTCCCAACGGCGTACTGGACGACCTTTGCAGGTAACGCCGGGTTAAACAACCTCCATCAGCCCGTTTACGTTGAATCGGTCGCCACGAGCAGCTGTAATTCACCAAGAACTGACTGCTGTCCTCTGAACACAGTCTGACAATAACGCATATTCCGTTTCCGTCGCCCGGGCTTACACCGCTCATGTTAGCATCGGATGTCTCCATCATTCCGTAACCGGTTGGATCTGTTTATAGCTTGTACTGCGACGCAGTTTCACACACTACCAGAAATACTGTTGCCTCCATTAATCCAATTAAACGTACAGTTAAACTGGCTCATATACACAGCGAGTTAGCGAACCAGCTAACTGCACTGTGTTCCGGTTACGACTCTTGCAAAACTTTTCGATATTTCTCTTAAATCGACGCCTGGGGGCTGTTTCGACCCAACAGGGACAGCAGTGCCGATCAGTTTTCTAGCGAACGCTCAATGGAAAGCTGTGTAAAGTAACTCCCGACGATGCTGAAACTGGCTTTCGCTTTGTAACTGCAGTGCACTTTAAGGTGGAACAGACTGGGGTAAAGCCAGCTCCGGTAAGCCTTTAGCTGGTGGGAGCTAAAAGCTAACCCTCGTTAAACATTTCCACATCTCAGACAATAGTATGTCCTAAGCTACTAGAAAGCTTGCCATAAAAATATCCAATGCAAAAACGTAAGTCCTGAATTGTGTGTAGAAGTGCAGTAAAGAGCATTTGTTGTTAATCTGTGAATATAACAAGTAGGGCTGTAAATCTCAGATTTGATCACAATTCAATCCTACGTCGATTATTTTAGCTACTGATCCAGTATGTTTTTCATGCCCTAAGATTTGCAGCAGTGATTACTTTTGTTCCTGTGATAGAAAGTCAGCATAAAATTATAAAATAATCTGCTACATTTTCATGAACTCACACTTGAAAACAAATGAAAATGTAAAGTTTTTATAATAAAAGTCAAATTCAGCAGTTCAGTCATAAGCAAAAGCAGCTTCTCAGAAAAAAGAAAAAAAAAACACTGCACACAGTAAAAAGAAGTCAAATTAATTTTGGGATGAACAAGCATCGAATTTAATGTCACACCATTGCACCAGGTTGTGCACTGTTTTAGTCGATGGCGTCAGTTCAGATCAGTTAATTGTTACAACCGAAAAGCAATAGAACAGTATCTTTATGGTAATTTCAGAAGTACAACCAGAAAAAGATTGCAGCTTCCATATGCAATGCTATAAAGACATAAATAAAAAAATGCAATAAATTGTACATACAAATGCCAACAGTGTGAGGAATAATGGCAATGGTACAGAAGCTGAACAAGAGCAGTGGCAGTATCAGTAATGATTATTTCTCAACTGAAGTATTGTGGGCCCTGTCCTCCTAATTTTGTGATTCATTTGTTCTAAATACGATAACGCTTGGAATAGACGGTGCAGTCTTATCGCTAAGCCGTCAATACAGAATGGAATTAGTAACTTTACGTGAGCGACTACTAACTGTAAGCTGTCTTTTTCTCTAGTCGCTTCATCCTCCACATCCCCAGTGAAGAGAGGGACAATGCCATCAGAGTTTGCTTCCAGATTGAACTTGCCCATTGGTTTTACCTGGACTTCTACATGCAGAATACACCAGGATTACCTCAGTGTGGGATAAGGGACTTTGCCAAGGCTGATATCCTCTATTCCTCAGCATCACTTGAAATGTGTTCTGTTTAATCATGGCAAGAGTGGCCTTGTTCATAGCCTAACTATAATGTGATGATTTTTTAAAAATGTCTCCAGATATCCTTGTTTTGTTTATCTCTTCATCCCCCACCCCCCACCCCAACACACACTTGCGCACACTTATTTTCCTTGACTTTAATCTTACTTTTTAGTCACTGTCCGTTCCTGCTTCCCCAAGGTGAGGATGTTCAGAAGGTTTTAGAACAGTGGAAGGAGTATAAAATGGGAGTTCCTACATATGGTGCGATTATTCTGGATGAAACCCTTGACAATGTGAGTTACAGCTAAAATAAAATAAAACATTTTAAGATTTACTTTAAACTGGAGAAAAGTAAAATTAATGTTTCATTCGATTTAAAACTTCTTGTTAAACTTCCTTCGAATGATCAATGTTGTATAATATGGCACATTTACTTCATAAAATAATTCTGTTTATTATATACTGTTCCTGCTAAACGAATAAATATAAAGCAAAGCAATTAATGCAATTGTTGTGTAGGTATTACTGGTGCAAGGATATCTAGCTAAATCAGGGTGGGGTTTTCCTAAAGGAAAAGTCAACGAGGATGAAGCACCCCATGACTGCGCTGTACGAGAGGTACGTTTTCCCACTGAGGAATATAGATTTTTGACAATTAGCAGAGTAATCTCCGTACTTGTTGGAAATGCTGAAGTAGATGATTTAAGGATGGGGGGTAATTGTACTTAATGTCTTATGTCTTCTACAGGTTTTGGAAGAGACTGGTTTTGATATCCGGAATCGCATCTGTAAAGACACATTCATTGAGCAAAAAATAACCGATCAACTGGCTCGCTTGTACATCATACCTGGGGTTCCAAAGGACACAAAGTTTAACCCCAAAACCAGGAAAGAAATAAGGGTACGGTATTTTGGGCTTTTCAGAACTCACTTGTTGGTTGTCTGTTATTTCAGGATATTTTAGGATATTTTCTTCTTCTTTTCTTTTAGAACATTGAATGGTTTTCTGTTGACAAGCTGCCATGTCACAGAAATGACATGACTCCTAAGTCCAAGCTTGGTCTGGCTCCCAACAAGTTTTTCATGGCAATTCCTTTTATGAGGTATGTTGTCTTCCTTATTCTGTAATTCACTGGAGATAAAAATGGTCTTATTATATATTGATGCCAAGTGAAATTTGAGCACCATTTTCCCTTTAACAGACAACTCAGAGAATGGATAGGCAAGCATAAATTGGAATCGACTAGCAGTGATGAGGATTTTTTGTCCAATGGTAGCACTCCATGCAAACCTTTTCGGTAAGAAAACATCATGATGTGTTGAGTACTGCTGTTCACTAATTGTGTTCGTGTTTTATGTACATAAGTAATTTTCTTAGACAGAAATTTAAATGTGTGCCACATATCAAGTGATGGTGTCATCCAGGCATCACTAGGTAATTCATGATGGCTGAGAGCACAATTGACTTGCTCTCTGAATGGGTCGGATGGTCCTTACCTCTCCCAATATCACTCAAGCGCAAGGCTAGCCAGCATGGACATCTGCTAGCTGACATAACAAAAGTAGCAGTCAACTTTCTCCTGTAAGTGCATTAGACTGTCCATCATGGTAGTGACACTGAAGTCTGAAGCCACCTGATTTTCAGGATCTGTGATTAAGAGGGCCATCCAGTTTGATCATAAAGCACACAGTAATTAGTCCTGTATGGTTTACTGTAACTGCATAGCTACACAACCAAGTCCCAGGACCCTAAGAGGGCTAGATGAGGAAATTCTGTACACACATAATATGCATGTTTGTCAATCAGGTCATGTGTCTGAGCCGGTCCGTGTTTTTTGTTTTTTTTTTGTGAAGTTTATTGAGGTAGTTGTGAATGCCATAATAGGATCTCATCCTCTTCTGTATTACGTGAAATCTGAATGCAATTTTTTTATATTTTTGTATGCTTTAAACTATTTCTTCCCCTCAGCTCTAAGCCGAGACGCACGCAGATGTCAGTGGAGGCATCTCCAGTAGATAGCTGGACAAAACAAAAGCAGCAGAAAGCTTTTGGACAACCTGGTCAATGTGAGCTTGCTGACTTTCTTAAAGTCAAGGTATGGTTTTTATAATTACTGTTTTTTGTTTTTAATTTTAAACAGCTACTTCAATAATGAATCAATTTTTCCAGTAGCACACAGTGCGTCTAAAATACAAACCAGAAGAGGGCGATGTTGTCGTTATGCATTTGTGACTGCAGTGACTTGGATTTTCTTATTGCCAGTAGTGTTTGTGTAATAAATCAAGTAATACAAACCATTCAAATGTAATAGTGCAGTGAAGGAATATTTTGTAGTTTAAGTTTATATGATTAGTTTTATATTTTGCTAATCATGCTAGTAATTGTTGTGTAAAGTATGCTAAAGGTAAAAACTGCAATGAAAGTTTAATATTTCTGCAGAACCACAATGTGAAAGGCAATGGGAAAAAGCACCAGGATTCCCCCAACATGAAGAAAAGGACAAATGAGGTCATTAGTCAACCGGTACAGGTATCCCTGATTTAATATCCGTTAATGGTAAAGAGTAACTGTAATTTTCCTACAACGTTATATTTTATTATCTGTAATTTTAAATTATTCTGTAGAAAGATGAGAAGAAGCTTCAGCCCAGAAGACTACAGGACAACTTTGACGCAGGTAAACGTTTGTGATGTGCCAGTTGTGAATACCTTTCTTTTTTCCTTTTTATAAACCTTTAACTTGACTAATATGCTGACACCTTTGATTATCTATTGTAATTAAAATAATTATTTCAGTTTCAATTACACTCGATTTTTCCACAATTGACATTTAGATTTTTTGTCTTGGTCTCATACGAAGTTTGGTTTCTGCTTTAACCATTGAACTTTTTCTTCCCCTGCAGATGCAGCGAGTGATGTGCATGGCTCAAATGGACAGTCTGATTCTTCCTATGGTGAATACGAGCAGATTCTCTCCTCAAAATCCTTCCTCAGCTTCAAGTTTGACCGGGAGGCAATCATGAAGTCATGCTTTGAATCCTGAAGCGAGCGACTACCCTTATTTCACTTCTCACATTTTAAAAGACATGATCCATTGCACCTTGAGCCACTGTGGCAAACTCTCTCATTCGTAACAGATTTGTCCCTGTTCTTTGATATAAGGATGGTCATAGAATGGATGTTGGACCAATATGACAATAAAGTGAGGTACATTTACTTTATTTACATTTTTACTTTCAGTTCCAGGTTTACATGTCCAGGTCTTTGAAATGAGGAGGAGATGATTTTAGATTTGGGAGTATGACCGAAAGAATCTTTGAATCTTTCAAATCATTGCCCCATCAACACTTCTGTTTGTGTTTTAACCACATTGGGTTCATTCGGTCTAATAAAGTCTCGACCATGAACGGCTGCCTTTTTCAGGCCAGTTTTTGTACTGAAACAGTAAAGGCCTCTGAATGATTAGTGTTCTTCGAAAGAACAGAGTTATACTTGCTGAAAACAAAGCAGACTTGTTGCAAATCATGTAGTAGATTTTGTACTGTTTCAACCTTTTCTGTTTTAGACTGTCAATTCATTTATTGTGCTTTAATGAGTCATTTTTCCCCAAAACATTGTGCACGTCTGGATACTCCACATGTCCTGCCTTCTGACAAGTTTATTTTTAGGCCGAACTGAGTAGCCATCATTGTACTAACGGGGCATATAAGTTTGCCATACCTTTGCAGCTCTTGCAATATCATCTAAAACTTAATATACTTTTATGATTTGAACTTGCAGTAAATAAAACCTTACTTTTTAGAAATGTATTGTGTTCAGAGTAAATTTAAAAGGTCATGGATTTTTACGGGGGTCACTGAGGTTCTTTTATGCATTTGAGTGTCCTTTCTCAGAGGCAACAGCTTTTCTGAGCTACAGAAGCCTGGTACTGTAGATTTGGTAGATGAGAGCTGTGCACAGTGCATTGCCTTTCAACTTTTGGGACATATGTTCTATTGTGTTCTGCCTGTTAAACCTTTTTCATGTGAGTTTTCAAATTGCTTTTAGATGGTCATACATCAATATGGCTGTATTTGTTAAACTGTCAACCACTGTTTCACTCTTGAACATAAAGCCTTTAAGTGTCATTTTCTGTTTTAGATTTCTTTTCTTCAGTTTTTGCTTTTTGAAGAGGCATCTTGTAATCATGCTGAAAGTGCTGCTGGATGATTTTCTCAATTCAGTAAGATTATGATTCATATCCCCATTCACTTGCATTTGGATTTGATTTTTGTTTCTTTGTGAACATGGCACTGACATTTTCAGAAGTGACTTGCAGTCTGTTTGGAAATCCCTTTACTTTTATGCAAAAGAATTTACACTGTGCATGTTAATCTAGTGTTCTTTTTCATGTTCTTCCTGTATGATGTTTTTAAAATAAAGCCTGTTTTTTAAAACAGTAACGGCAGCTTCTTCCTGATTTTATTTAGTAAGGCAAAGTTTGTCTCGTTCTCAAGGAAGCTGAGCTGCATCACGCATTTAGATGCATGTTGTTTGTCCTTGATAGGGCGATAAGTTCTCCCAGGGGAGCACTTACTGTCCACAGATGGGACACTGAACCTAACTTAACACTGTGGTGAAGTCTTAGAAAGTTTTGTCTGTTGACCCTGGCCCAGTTCTTGTCAAATTCATGAAAATGCTGTAAAAAGAGGAGGCAATGTTTTGAAAACAGCTAGATAGTGGATGCATCTTTTAAGGACACATTTCCTGAAAAGCAGGATTGGTGGCATTTGTGATGCAAACAGGGTGTCCTAATGATTCAAAAAAACATTTAAAATCACTTCGAGGGCTACCGTATTAATGTATATGCACTGACCAGCCATAACATTAAAACCACCCGGCTCATATTGTACCCCCCCAACTGCCAAAACAGCTCTGAGGTGGGCCCCTCCATGGATCAGACTAGTTTTCTAGCTCATCCCAAAGGTTCTTGATCAGATTGCAATCTGAGAAATTTGGAGGCTACCTCTTGTTTTATGCATCATCCTGCTGAAAGAGGCAAATTCCAGTGTTTTAAGTTGTGGGTACATATCAAAGTAATATCCCTATGATTGTCCAGAGCATCAGACCACCTCAGCCGGTTTACCTTCTTCTCATGTGCATCCTGGTACAGTGTCTTTCCCAGGTAAGCAATGCACATGCACCACATACATGATATATATACATATATAAAATGCCTCCTCCATCCAATGCTCCATGGTCTAAATCTGATGTCAAGTACCTTTAGTAGGCACTTTTTGGTGGTTAGGGATTAGCATGGGGACCCTGACTGGTCTGCGCAGCCCCAAACACAGCAAGCATTGATGCATTGTGTTTTCTGACACCTTTTTGTCATAGCCAGCATTAATTTTTCAGCAATTTGTGCTGCGGTAGATCTACTGTAGGATCAGACCAAATGGCCTTCATTGCCCACACTCATCATTGAGCCTTGCGTGCCAGCTTACCAGTTCACTGGTCCTTCCTTGGACCACTTGGTAGGTAAAAACCAGTGAATACTGGAGGCACCACACAAAACTTGCCGTTTTGGAGCTGCTCAGTCATCATTTTGGGCATTGAGAACTCCTCTTTGGGATCGGAGCTGATGGGCTGGCATTCACTTGCTACATGCATCAATGAGCCTTGGGTGCCCATGACCATGTTACAGATTCACCAGTTGTCTTCCTTGAATCACTTTTGGTATGTTCTGAGTCTTAGTTGCCTAATCATCATAGTAAGGCCCTTAACAAAATGGCTCAGATCCTTACACTCACCCATTTTTCCTGCTTCCAGTACATCAACTTCAAGAACGGACTGTTCACTGGCTATATAATATATCCCACCCCCTGACAGGAGCCACTGTAACAAGATAATTCATGCTATTGATCTGTTCGTGGTTTCAATGGTATGGTGTGTATGTGTGGTGTCTATGCTGTACATATGTTTAATAAGTTACATTCGATTTGATGAAATTGTATTGCAGAATCACTGTAGCCAGTCACCATTGCTTAGAGCTGCAAGTCTGAATCATTCTGATTCATCAAAATTAGGTAATGAGGTAACTTATGCAAAATGGGAAAGCAGCCATTGGAAAGTAGCCCTTTACTTCCAGTTGTTGAGTAATGGTTTTCTACTGACCTGTAAGTTACAGTCCTGGTGAATAAAGTCTTTTGCTTACAAGCAAAACTACTAGCAACAGTCCCTGCGGCACATGAACCTGCCAAGTGATTGTTCAAGAGTGGCTTAGTCAGCTGGAATGTGTCTAGATCCATCAGTAATGGACATGACAGAGGCTACTCATTAAAATTGCTCACAGGAGAGCATGCATTAAATTAGGGATTATAAAGGTAGATCATGGCTGATGGCCATTTTCATATTCAGATATATACAGTATATCAGTGTGGTCATATCAAGATCATGTAACACAATAAATACTTTCATAATAAATACTTTGATTCAGAATAAAAGAACCAACAGAAAGCTGAAAATGAATACCATTTGAATCTTGTTCATTTACACTGACAGCTAAGAACATTCATTTCTTTCTCCTGGGAAGGTTTTGGAGATACAGGTTTTTGTAAGTAAACTGTTAATTTACTGGTTAACTGAGGTTGTTCACATGAGAAATGATGTAATAGATTGTGCAGTAAACGTTTGAAAACAGAATATCTTAAAAGGAAGATTTTGGTTAAACAGTTTCAACATGGTCAATAAATTTAAAAATGAATCTTCAGAACATCAAACTGAAATTTAAAACTGCATCAGTGAAACTCCTTTTGTCTCTTCTAAACATTTCTTAGCTACTGTCTAATGTGAAAACAATTAAATATGAAAAAATAAATTAGATGTGCACTGTAAATGCAGCACTACAGAGCTGTAGGCAGGTTTACTTAGAGCAAAGTGAGGAATTACAGTTTTCCAAAGTAAAATTTGTTCATTCATTCATTCATTCATTCATTTTCCAGACAGCTTCTTCCATTTCGGGTCATGGGGAAGCTGAAGCCAATTCTAGCTGATTACTGATTATTAGTGGTCAGTGGTGGCCTAGTGGTTAGGTACCGTCCCACTATACTGCTCCCCGGGCGCTGTTAGTAGCTACCCGCTGATGGGTTAAACGCAGAGGTCACATTTCGTTGTGGTGCTTGAGTGTGTTCACAGTGACAAAGAGTCACTTTCACTATGGGCCAAGGACAGGAGCCCAGCCCATCGCAGAATAATACATAGACAGACAACCAGTCACACTGACACCTACGGGCAATTTAGAGGATCAACTTATCACAAGCCTTTAGACAGGAAACCGAATGTAAAATTTGTAAATATTCATAATAAAAGTGAAGCGACACATTACTACACTGGTGTCTATTACGGTTTACAATGCCTAAAGCCCACCTCAGCATAGATGTTGAATATATTCCCATTTTTATTACATTACTTGGAATTTTGTAGGGCATGAAGACTGCCAAAACACTACCATACTTTTACACAAGGCAGTTCAGGCTTTTATACTGTCTATAGCTGTGTTTTATTTTTTAATTTTTTTTGCAAGAGAACATGCTACTGATTAGAGCTCACCAGAATAAAGACCCTTCATCATAACTTTCTGAATTCAATCTTGACCTCAGAATTAAAAATTGTGATGTTACCCTCCTACACATGGGATGCAGGTGCCCTGACCTAGACCTGAAAAAACAATGCAGTGTGTTGCCGTAAACTACATGCTGTCCCTGTTTTCTCTAAAAGACCTGTTGTTGGTGTTTTTTCTCTCTCATTTGCTCTTCCAGGAATGAGTGTGAAAGGATGGCTGGTAATGTGATCTGCCCTGGACACTACCCACTATCTTAGTAGAAGAGGTGGGGTGGGGTTGGTGGTAGTGGTAGTCATGGGGGGGGGGGGTCATTGCTTTATTCTTGGCGCTTTGACATTAGGGATTTGTCATTAAAAGGACAATGGCCTATTTGATCATAGTCATTACAGTCTTTCTCATCTCCATGAACAGTCTTTGTTGAGTCAGTATATTTGGAGCCATTTACTAACACACTAATAAGAAAGTTCCTGGCCAAAATAATGCTATTTCTTCATAATGTGCTTGAATCTTTAGAAAACAATGGTACGAAAGCTGTAACTGGCCTATGTGTCACTATGGAGTCACTACTTCCAGAAAGTTCTAAAGTTCTAACTCCTGGATAGTTCTCATAGTTCCTGAATATTCTGGATGTCTTCTTAGCATTTAAAGTGAATGGAGAATGTTCTTAATTAGACACATTTCAAAATGTCATTGTCCTGAGCACAGAAGCAATGTTTTTGTGGAACAATTGCCATTTTCTGTTTATTTCAGGCATAAGGGAAAACACACTTTGTACCCAGGAACAAAAGTAAAATGTTACGTAGTGTAATATATCTATATGCTCAAACTAGTTTTTAATAATCTAGTAAATCTTGCTGGGGTATAATCTTGCTCAGCTATAAGGCATCATGGTAACCATGTCAGCCAATGGTCTACTCTCCTACCACCTTCTTATGAATTTAATTCCTGTTTCTTGCACTATTTTCAAAACACAAAACAGATGTAAAAAAAAATCAACACAAGAAAAAACTGCAAATGTGTTCTGGTCCTTGAAGGTCAATGTCCAGCACAGCTTGATGATTTCCCTGCTCAAACACACGTTTTAACTCATCTTTTAATCGCCAGGTTTAATGAGTGTGTTTGAGGAGTGAAAGCAGCCCTCCAGGATGACCAGAGTTGGCAAACCTTGGTGTTCTGTGCAAAACAGAGCTTTTAAATCCTGCTGTTGGGATCCACTGCCCTGCATGGCTTCCATTGTTCCCCGTCCAGCACACCTGAAAGAATATATTCACCTGATTGCCAGTTGTATTGTTTGATAGAAGAGATTGCTCTGTGTTTATGTAATGCATTTAAGGATTATGTGTTTTGTAAAGAGACAGTAATTTTGGTCGGCAAACCTCTCATTAGTAACGTGTGTTAAATGTTTAGAAAAGGTGGCTTGTGAATGGACAAAGGAAAACAGGAGAAACTGTAATGCAAAGATAAATTCCAGAGTACAGTCAGAACCCAACTGGTGTACCTTTTCCAACTCCTTCCAGCTTCATTTATGTAGCACTGTTAACAACTGATGTTTTAATAAAGCAGCTGTACAGAATCCAGGTTCGAGCCCCTAATGAGCAAGCCAAAGCCCACAGTGGCAATGAATAAGCTCCCTAACCTGGAAGAAGAAACCTTGGGAAGAACCAGAATTCAAAAGGGAAACTCCTTTGGTCGACAACAGATGGCAATGACAATAGAGTCTCAGCGTTTACAAAGGTGGCATCAATTAAAGCCTGTAGCTTTTTGGCTAGCGGGTGGGTAGCACATGGAGCAGGTCCATGGTGGTTAAACTGGTCTGGAGGACACGAACAGAATGCCGCACCGATCAATTTTCCCAGGTCCAAAAAACAATGTGTATTGTGTTCAAAAGACCCCTATATTCAACAATTCGCCACTCAAAACAAAGAGACAATGCCTCCAACCAAAAAACAGTAACTTGATACAATTGCAATAAATCAACATTAATGATATTCTAAAGTAATAATGTAATAAAATAAATCAATCAAGGACGTAAAGCTCACTGAAAAATCATACCACCACACCCCCACCCCACCCCCAAAACATTCCCCACCAATTAAGACAATGAGACAAAACTTTTATGTACAAAGTTGGTCTCTCTAGTTTTGCAATGGGACTGCAATGTAATTTGTCACCCCAAAACTTTTTAGGCTACATTAAAATGCCCCGTACTCCAGCCTGACAGTGATTCAGTGTTTGTGTTATCAAACACACATCAGATCACTCTGACAACAAACAGCAGCGTCCACTCCCGCCCAGCAAAGAGTACTGCACTGGACTTCGCTCAAGGTGTGTGTATGTGTGTGTGTGTGTGTATGTGAGCTTGAGAGACTAAGAGATTAATTTAGCTTTAATTCAGGATTTCATATAGGAATAAAATCCAGAGAGAAGGGGAAACAGAAAAAGGGGTAAAAAAGAGGGTGAGAGAGCAAGAGAATAAGAGAGCAATAGAAACAGAGAAAGAGAGAGAGAGAGAGAGAGAGAGAGAGAGAGAGAGAGAAAGAAGAGATGTACTGGGCACCTTCTGATGGCTCCTGATTGGTGCTCTTTCTCGGGGTGGCCTTTAAAGCCCCACCCCCCCATGACGAGTCTGTGAGTAAGCAGAGCTGAGACTTTGTGAATGTGTGTATATATATGTGTCTGTGTGTGTGTGGGTTGTGTGTGAATGTGTGTTGTGTGGGCATGAACACTTCTACTGGCTGTTAAGAGGCGACAAGCAGAGGTCAGCATGCTGCTAAAACTCTTCATCATCCTTTTCCTCCTTCAGAATCAAGGACTGGCTGAAGAAGCTCCTTCATCTTCCTCTGAAGAAGACGGCAGCAGTGAGCATGATGATGATGCGGAGCATGAGAGAAGTGAGTAGAATGTTTGAGTGTGCTGGAAAAACATGTTTCGCTCATCCAAAAGGAAAAACATGGTCTAAACTTTTGGATTCCTAAAAACTTAAACAGGCCACATAAGGAAGATGTTAGTGAACACTTTAAACATCAGTGACTTGTCTTATTTCTGAATTACTGTGTGGGATGATTAGTCAGAGGAAAGAAGCAGGCTTCTGTTTGAGGGGGCTTCTGGTTCATTTAACAAAACTGTGGGCAGTGGGGGGTGGGGGGAGGTTTGAATGTTCACCTAAAGCCTTCATCTCTATCCAAAAGTGAAAAGAGGAATAGAAAGTCAGGAAATAAGACAGTTTAAGGAAAACTTGTGAACTTGATTCATCAATGCATTCCTACCTTTCCTGCTTTCCTCCAGTTTCTCTGTGCCACATATGACAAAAGAGATGCAAATATCTTCCACATGAATAAAATATATTACATTAACGTCCCTTTTGTCCTTTCAGCTCATTGTGCTGATTATATATACTTTATTCATGTGGAAAAATGTAAAGTGCATCGGTTTCCTTCATTGTGTACACTTTATTAAGTATAGGAGAAATACTGAGGAGGATGATCCAGCCTAAAAACTCTAAAAGGGTTTATCTGCTGCTCGCCAGAACTAAAGCGTATTCGTCTGTCTGCCGATCCATTTAAGCTGTGCCAAGACTTTTGTCTGTTAGTCAGATGCCTGTTGAATGAGAGAGCAGAGCTTATCCAGGAAAGAGCTGGTGATGGCAGTGGCTGCTAGGGGTTTTGGGTTGGGAAGCTTTTGGTCTACGTGCTGCTCTGGATGTACGGAGCAACTCACCAGGCGGGAAGCAGGAAAATACACAGGAAACGCATCGTGCCATCTTTTGCTGATGGTGTAGGGTGCCCTTTTACTCTGACCTGATTTTACTGTTTCTCTAGTAAAAGTTAAGCTTATTACAGCTGCTCCTGTGGCACCATAAAAGGAAACTTCTGCTCAACTTCTTTCACATCTCATACACACACACATGCGCACACACACACACACACACACAAACACACACACACACACACACACACAAACACACACACGCACACACACACAC
>JBBPDA010000037.1:3910663-3921645 GCA_037974385.1 Arnoldichthys spilopterus
CACACACACACACACACACACACACACACACACACACACACACACACACACACACACACACACACACACTTTTTTTCTCTATATATCCTAACATCTTGCTTAATGTACAGTAGTTCACAAGATACTCTAAAAAGGAATTTTTTTAAAAAAGGTATTTTTCTGAAATTTGGCTGGATTTTCTGCCTTTAAATCACATTCCTCTAGTTCACTGCTTTTATTTGGTTTGTCTTTTCTTGTTTTCAAGTTGTTTATATCTTTCAGCTGCACTTTACTGTATGAAAGCTGCTACAAAAATAAAAGTTATTTACTATTAATTTGTTATCAAGCACCAATAAGACTTTTTGCAACACAGTGTTAATACAAATATAAACATTATTTGGAAACTGTGTGAAATCTCAGCTACACTTTAAAAAAAGGGTGCCAGAAAAGGGGTCTCTGCATGATGCCTCTGAAGATCCATATTGGTTTCCTAACTGAGATGTGTGAGAGTCTGAGGAACTTCTTTAAAGCCTAAAAAACCTCCACATAATGAAGACGAACCCTTGAACCGTTAAAGAGTCTTTATATAAAGGTGAATGTTCTTCATTTTCCACACACACAGAGTTGTAGTGCATTTAAAATTACTTCACTGTGTCAGTGGTAAGACAAAAATGAACTGAGAACAAGGATTTCTTTCGCTCTTTATAACTGAGGGGTTTTGACAGACAAATGCTGCCACCGTTGAATGTTGACCAGCAAACAAACATTATATTTACTTCATAGCTGCCAGTTCTGCTCTGAATTAATTCAGTGAAAACTAGTTCAAACCTCTAACAACAACAGCCTAGTGTTTCTTGTTTGAATTGTCCACAAAATATCTACATTTTAAGAATAAAAATGCTGAAAAGGGTTTTTTGGAGTGATACTGGAGAAGAACCACTTTTGGTTCCCTAAAGAACCTTTCCATGAAGGGTTCTTTAAACTGATCCCCAGGGACCCCAAGATGGTCCACATGTTTGATAAAGAGAATCTTGACTTTACCATTTTTGCAAGAGAGATGTTAAAGTTTAAAGAACCTTAATGTAGCATAAGGGTCCCCTACCAATCAAAGATGTTCATAAAGTGCAAAATTGCATACATTAAAACAGGTTAAGCTGCATATGACTCAGATAGTCAATACAAATGTATAGCCACAGTGCAAACCTAGCCAAAGTGTTGGCTGAAAGGGATTTGGGCAGTGCTTTTGGTAAAAGTCACACCCAGCTGGGACATCAGTACGTCACAATGCAGTCAGAGGAAACTGACTCATTTGAACAGTAATAAGTAAACTGAAACTTTACTTAGTCACATTTCTAAAGTATTTTAATGATGGAATGATGGAACTAGACTTCCTCCTCAGATATTTCATCAGCACCTTTTTTTGTGACTTGCCCATGTGTTTTTTTTAATCCAGGAACTGGCAGTCGTGGCAACTGCATTAAAGAATCTGGCCACACTCACGTACCCGTCAACTTTTTCCACTTCAGATGTGTCTGTACGTGCAAAATGGAGCGTAGTCTGTGAAAGCATTAATGAGAGACACATAAAAAAATCTACCACAAATATAACCAATGAACATAGTGGGTTGTTTACACCTACACATCAAATAAAGGTACTATCAATTCCTTAGAAGTATGGAAAATATAATCATTATAATAATAAAAATAATAATAACATATTAAATCAGCCAAAGAGGGAGTAAAAAGGTTATTAGGTATTTATTTCCTTTATGAAATTTTGAAAGGAACTTCTAAGTAAGAACCTGTAGCATCTATTAAGAGGATAGAATTAAACATGACAAACTGAAACAGAAGTGGAAAATTACACAGAGTATGAGGAAATTCTCTGATCGTGTCAGATTACCATTTTACCACAATCAAATTAATTTAAATATTACCCAAGTACATGCAATTGGGTAAATTTAACATCCTCACTTGCAAGTATTACCTCAGCTCCCCTATTCAAACATCTCCTTTAACCCCAATTGCTGGTTTGAAATGGGAAAACAAATCTCTGACTAACCTGAATTGACCCTACTGACCTGAATTGTGCAACTAAACAAGGGACAACTCCCTTGAGTTTGCTCATTATAATTGAGAAAGGACAAATGCTAGGTTTTACCTAGCTGACCAGTGAGCCTATGACTGCAATTAAGTGTAATGCTGCTTGCCTAACAGGGCTGCTTTTGCCAAATAAATCTTAACACAAAGATCATTGTTCAAAAAACTCAGACTGGCTAATCTGGTTAGGCTACTATGCTCTGAGATCAATCAGCATTAATTTATGTGGTCGGTTGAACAACAATTATAGAGATGATTATGTTTTTTTGTGTATGTTTTGTTAAGTATGTTAAGTGACCTTGGGATTGTGAAAGGCACTATATACATTCAACTTAATATAATAATAATTATTATTATGTATATATCAGAATAGGTAAGTGTCAAAGTTAAGCTTCCTTCCTAGTGAAAATGCTCAGTATTAACATATCTAGACATTTATTATGCTTCTGCTTGAATATGTTAGGTCCATTGTGGCATCAATACACAACATATCACAGAAAGTGACATTGTTTAACCCTTTAAACCCTAAAGGTTGTATTAATTTCATAACAGTTAGTAAATAATTCATAGTAGTTACTGAATAACAGGTCTTAAGACTAATACATACATATGGTCCAACCTCTTGTTGTCACAGTGTTTAAATTGAACTGCTGACCTTTGGGCAAAGCTTGACAAATAATTTCCATCCGCCTCCCAAATATTTTTAGAGCCTAAACATTTGGATATAGATCATAGTATAATAAGAGTACAGTGGATTTTATAGTTTAGTCCACTAATCTAAACTTTACTGCAGAGAGTATCTAATTTTTTACAGACTACAGGCCATTCTCCTCATCAGACAGACTCCAGACAGACAGTAAAAAAATATTTAGTCATGTGCCACACTCATTCTCTGTCCCCTCATGACTCTTAAGTATCAGGGTAAATGGCTGTTCTGTAACTTTAGCAGGAGCGACCATGAAGGATAACAATGATACAGAGTCTTGAGTAAAGTGGCTGCCTGGAGGCCCAGTGACCATCAGAAAGTTGCCAAACCTTTCTAGCGGAGGCTCCACATGGGGCTTAGCTTCAGAAGCATAATGCCTGCATTCACCCAGCCAAATGAAGGAGGGATTGTGTTAGTGTGCTGATGTGAGAGAAAACAGAGCAAATGTTACCCCTGAGCACCTGTACCTGCCTCATGCTGAAAACCTGGGACTTCTTGACCACATGAACATGCAGAGACCTGCTCTGGCTTGGGTTGATACTCGATGGCCTAACTGGCATTGGATTCACACACTGACCTTTAACATTAGCATTTTTTGCATTGCAATTGGGTTAAGAATATGGCACAAAGTGATGAATCATTTTTGCTTGCAAAGACTGAGCCTTTGGTGGATGCTCCCCTTACACCCAATGATACCCATAAAAAACCCTCATCTGTTACCAATTCACCTGCTTGTTGTGGAATGTTTAAAAATTATGTATAATAAATATTCTATAAATGTTTCACTCTTTGCGTGCTTGAAATATATATACATTTTTAATGTATCAATTTTATATCAAGTTGGTCAACCATATGTATAATAAATGTATGCATAAGACTATGGAATTAACAGTATTTATGTAAAAAATGTGTTCTGATTTTCATAAACATTAAAATAATGAATAAAAACAATGTAACACACAAATAATTGCATTGTTCTTGTCCATATTTTACTGTTCAGTCATTTACAGTGTAGATTGAAAAATTAAGGGTTAGCAAGCATGGGGTCCAATCAGTGAAATGAGTTTGGAGATGTGGGATATAGCTACTTTGACTTATAAAAAAAGCACTGAACATTTTAAGTTTGCTATCCACAAGTTGTATCTGCTGATGTGAACAAATAAGACCTACTAATAAGAATTGCTGCTCTCAAATATTTTAGATATTTATTACTTCACAGTTGGACAAACTGTCTATAAATGGTGCTGAATTTAAACTGTGGCTAGTCTGTATAGAAGTGTGTGCCCAGCCAAGATGACACCAATGGCAAAAGGAAAAATCCTCAGTGAAGTAAGGAAAAACCCTAGAGTAGCAGCTAAATGCTTAAAAGACTGTTTCTTCACTGAAACGGACTAACGTCTGTTCATGAGTCTACCATATGCTCTTCAAAAAATACTCCTGTACACCTGAATTTTTCCAAAAAGCAACTTGACACTTCATAACACTACTGGGAAAATGTTTCATGGACTGATGAAACTAAGGCAGAATTGTTTGGCAAGAACACGCAACACTGCATATGGCATTAATAGAACACCAAAACATCATTCCAATAGTGAAGTTTGTTAAAGGGAGCATCATGATTTGGGGCTGTTGTGCTTCCTTAATGCCTGGACAGCTTGCCATCATCGAGAGGAACATAAATTCTCAAGTTTTTTAAAAAATCCTACAGGATAATGTCAAGGTGGCTTTCCATGAGCTGAAGTTCAGTTAAAACTGAGCAATGCAGAAAGATAATGTGTGACGTGTCATGTCCCACGTAGTCCTGTTCGTGTTTTGTTTTGTTTTTCCATGTGCTCCCCGGTCTCGTGTCTGTGTGTTAGCCACGCCCCAGTCCCGCCTTGCGCACCTGACCTTCGTTTCCAGTCTCCCCTCATTTCAGGTGTTCCTCAGTTCAGGTTGACCTCAAGAGAGCCGTTCACTCAAGAAAAAATTCACTCTTAAAATTAGGGCTCAGCTGATGGATAGATGAATGGTCAAAAATTCTTCCTGAACCATGAGCACACCTATCCACAGCTCCGGAGAAACTTCACTGAGGTGATTGTGGCCAAATGAGGATCAACCAGTTATTAAGTGAAAGGTTTGTTTATTTTTTCCAACAGCACTGTGAATGTTTAATGGGTGTGTTCAGTAAAGACATTTTTGACAAGTTTGACAAGACAAATTGCTGAACATGTGCTGGCAATAACAGAAAGAAGTCAGAACACGAAGTGCCTGTGTATAGGTCTGTGTAGCTAAGTGCTAATGCTGACCCTTGTCTACAGCTGAAAGCACCTGCAATGGGCATCAGAACCTGGCCAAGATCAGAAATGGAGCAATGGGAGAATGTGGCCTGGTTTGATGACTGACATTTTCTTACAATACATCGTGAGGATGGCCAGGTGTGTCTACATGGCTTACCTGGGGAAATAAAAACAGCAGAAGATTCACTATGTGAGAAAGGCAAGCCAGTGAAGGCAACATGATGCTCTGGGCAATGTTCTACTGGAAATAGACTGAAAACACCCCTTTATGGCAAAAGTATTGCCTAATGTCAGTGGCCTCTTTCAGCAGCACAATGAAACCTGCCATACTGCAGGCACTGTTGAGCAATGGTTTGAGGTACATGAAAAAATGTTTAAGTTGTTGCCTTGGCCTCCAAATTCCCCAGATTTCAACTCATTTGAAAATATGTGGAATGTGCTGGACAAACTTGTCCAATCCCTGGAGGCCCCACCTCACAACTTACAGGACTTAAAGGATCAGCTTCTTTGTGCCAGATACTACAGTACATGTTTGAAAACATTTCCTTTTGGAAGTGAAAATATAAATGACATCTACAGAGAAAACATTTCTGCACATTTTAATTAACAACTAGTTTTTATTTGCTAAAACTTAAAAATATATTTTATGTATTTTGTTAGTAAGAAAACATTCAGTACATTTCAATAAAAAAGCCATAGTTAAGTTTATTTCTTGCAGAGGATGTGTCCTTGTTTTTACAAATTAACAAATAAACAAAAGCTGTAATTTGACTGTACTTGTTTGTACTGTTGCATACAGTTGTGTATATGATTTCATTCTGTTTTATTCTACAGCTCCTAAACTCTTAACCCGCTGTAACAATGTGCTTAATGAACTAAGATGTTCCACTGCAGTTCAACATAGGAACTATGCATTTGTGTGGTTTTTTGGATTTGATACTTTTTTTTACTTCTACTCAAGTACTTTAAACTGAGTAAGAGTTTATGTACCTACAGGAAAATTTAAGAGAAAAATTTGCAGGACAATCAACCACTTGTTAACTGGCTTTTAGATTCTCTATACCAAACAATACACCTTCACCAATATGACCTATATAATCAAACTTATGAAGATGCCATTGTTTGACAATGTAATTGTACTTATCAGAGATAATGTCTTGAACTCTGCAACACAGTCATTTTATAGGCCCAATTAAATCTTTAAACTTTATTTTTCTTCATAGGTTCCTCTCACGGACATCACTGGGGTTATCATGGTGAGTAAATATTGTATAAGATTCCAAATAGTAAAACATCCAATACGTTTTAATGCAGTTAGAGGTGTCTACAGAAAATACATTCTCAATCCAGTCCTCTAAGACCTTGAAGATGAACTAAAATAAATTCAAAAACTGCTTTCTTCTTTGTTACTTTCTCTCAAACAACTTGAGAGAACTTGAATTGTTGAAGTAGCAACCCCGCGATAAGAAGTAATATAAGAGGTTTACTAAAGATGTTATGGGGTCCATCCATGCCACAGATCCATTCAAGGGCACCAGTGCAAGGCTTCAGTTTGGGCTTAAGTTACCTGACCAACTAGGAAATTATGCCTTGTGAAATAGTAGGAGGTGGAACAGAATGTGGACTGTGGTTCCTATCCATGGACTGCTGGTTCTCAGTATTGGGTTCCACTGCTGGAGAAGAGTTCAGATGGGAACTACAACCTCTAAGACCCATGACTGAATAATCACCTAACCTGTGTACTTCCCTTAGTGAAAGCTGCTGACTTATTAACCCATACTTCAAGGTTGCAAGACATCATTTGATCCACAATTGTATTTGGTTCAGAGATAAGATTTTAATGTGGTGTTAGATTATTCGTAGATCTCCTTGCCCAAGCAGAACAAGGAGCTCTTGACATCTGTATTCTTTAATGTACACTGGCATTAAAGCTCAAAGTCAGAGAAAGGATTTGCTGTGAAAGTAGTTTATCATTAAGCATTAAATAAATTAGATAGCATTACATTTGATACTATTCTTCTCTCCTGATAATGTGATAGATTATAACTAATGGTAGTAGCTTGGCAAGCTTGTATTGTAGTGTACAATAGAACTTATTGCATAATAATGAGATAAGCTCTAGTCAGCATTAGTTATGGTGCTTTTAAATCAGACCATAGTTTGAATTTGTATTAACTTATGCATATTTTACTAAATAACTAAATAACTTGAACTTTCTGACTTTTGACACTTGAGGTGATGCTTTAGGCATAAGTGAACTTGGTGGTTCTGGCTGATGTTTTATAATTAACTCAATGACACCAAAAGGTCAGTTACTATGTCAACAATTTCCATCTTGTCTTTTAGATCAAGAAGCATGGCAGTCTGCTTTCCAAGACTGTAGTGGAAAATCTCAGTCTCCGATTGACATTGAAACCAGCAAAGCCATCTACGATTCCAGCCTGCCTACAATAGAACTGGAAGGTTACGACCTAACTGGCCACTCGGCTCTAACACTGCTAAACAATGGCCACACATGTAAGCCAGTTTTATAAATCCATATTCTGGTACTGGTTGTGGTGATTACAATCCAGGAGTGGAATCTGGAAACAAGATCCAGATTTCAGAACCTAATGAAAACCACGGTGACTTCTATAGGAGTAGCTGACATTTAATATAATGTTGTCTGCTGGATATATTTTAAACTCAAGGGAAGTTTTGAGAGCGATTTTGAGAATGAGTATTTGAGTATTCAGTTTGATTATTCAATGAATGTTCATAGACTATAATGTGCTATTTTGAGCAGCTCTAAATAAAATGCATTAAATAATGCCACAAACTAAACATATATATTTTTGTTAGGGTTAGGGTAAACTCAAAACGGTGGAAAGTAGGATCTTAGGACCAGAATTTTTCACTGATCCAGATTTCTTCTTCTATGCTAGTGACAGAATATATATAGTGTGTATGTCAAATCAAATAATACAAAAGGTTAAGAAACTCAATACACACGGTAAATGATCCTACACATGGTCTGTAATTAATGTCATACCTAGCAAATGATACTTCTGGCTTTTGTTTCTTTCCATTAGTGCAGCTGAGTTTGCCCAACACCATGCGTATAGTAAGCGGATTTGATGAAGTCTACCTGGCTGCTCAGCTTCACTTCCACTGGGGAACAATAGAGGTCCCTGGCTCAGAACACACCATAGATAATGTTCACTTCCCTGCTGAGGTGAATATAACCAATAGCACTGTTTATAATGTTCACTCTCAGAACACACTGCTACACTCTGTAAATAACGTGATCTTGACAAAAAACATTGCTGTCACTTTACACTCAGTTAAGACATGTTTACTCTTGCAATGGTGACCTTGTGGCTGACAGCTTTTCAGTGTTGTACAACACAGTAGAAAAACTATTGTGATGATTCATGCTCTCTTCTTTCAAGATCCACGTTGTTCATTATAACTCAAAATATGCCAACCTGTCAGAGGCTGCAAGCAAAGTTGATGGACTCGCTGTATTAGGAGGCTTTATTGGGGTAAGCTATATTATTTCTAAAAAGAAATCCCACTTTCCCATTCAGACTAAAAAATATATACTTTATTATATATTCAGTTTTTACCTTTTTAACACTCTACTACAGATCGGTCTTCATGAGAATGAAAACTATGAGAAAATCCTGTCTGCACTGACAGATGTTAGTATAGAAGGTAAATATTCACAAAACATCACCTGTATAGACCACAATATGGAAATCCAAGGATTCCAGGCCTCTTCTCATTCAGAAAAGCTATATTTGATACTGGCCTGTGGTGTGCTGCTTTCAAACACAGAATAACAGGGTAAATATGCCTAAATCTATTGTTTTCTTTTTAGAGTCAAACACTGAGATCCCCAGTTTTAACGTCCGTCACCTTCTACCAAATAATCTGGAGAAGTTTTACAGGTATAATGGATCTCTGACCACTCCACCGTGCTTTCAGACTGTCAACTGGACAATGTTTAATGACACGATCACAGTATCAAGGAAACAGGTTGGTTCTATCACCTTGTAGTATCCTAATGTGTGTACCATGACAACAGTTCTTTTTTTTGTTGTTGCTGCATCTCAAGTAGATATTTTAAAGGTTATTGGCCACAGAGTAGGCCTAATGATTTCTAAAAACTTAAAAACAAAATTTCTCACATTTTTAGTAAATCAGGTGCTGAACGAAGGCTTAAAATATCAGACTGTCCATAATCATAATTCAAAGTGACAGTGGAATTAACAAATCATGTTTTAATTCACAATGAATGTGATCAAGTCTGGGAAAACATTACTCTAGATCTATTGGAAGTTCTAGACACATGACTGACTTTGCAAGTGCATAGCAACCTAAGCCATGGGTTTCTATCAGAGAGTAAACAGCAACAGTGCTATGTCAGAAGTCTTTACTGGATGAACCACTTAGAAATGCTACATACAAGCAAAAATATATGTAGACAAATTTGTTACAAGCTTTATATACAACATGGAATGTTTCAGATGTCTCTATGACAAAAGCTTAGTGCTAAAATAATACTAGAATCCCTAAGGGGCACTAGCAGAGATTGGCATTGTTGTAGATGTGTGTTTCCTCTTTTTTTTTTTATTATTGTATTTTGATATTTATGTCCCAAACCAAAAGTCCTAGCTATATCAGTCATGGTTCACCACAGACAGGCTGATGTGTACAGTATATTAGTCAGTGTTAATGTCTGAGGACTGCATGAACTTCTGCCATCATATTTTTGTAAGCATGTTGTAGTTTTACAAAACACAAAAATATAGACTGTCACTTTCTTCACCAGTTGGCCGCCTTGGAGGACACACTGAAAGCAGGTCAAAATCAGCTGTTATCCAAAAACTTCAGAGCTCCACAGCTTCTTTATGGGAGACGAGTCCTTTCCTCTTTCACTGCTTTGTACAGTGACAGTAAGTACATGATTATAATCTCTATAATTATTCACTAATACTTACACTAACTGAGAATAATCCACAAATAATAAAGATATCGTGTTTCACTTGGAGTGATTATCTTCTCACAACTCTGTAATCCCATGTTTCAGTCTCATGTTGCAGGCGACAGCTTTTAAAAGCCTTCACTTATCTTTCATAATGCAAACACACTTCTATTACTGGCACTCCGGGTTCTTTTAGTTCCTACAAAATGACGTTGACCATTCAGCGGTGTCCTCTCACTCCAAAGTAAACTGCTTAACTCTGTAAACAAACAAAAAGCACCTTGTGCAGTTCACAGTGTTCTGTTACACAGCAGAGGCTTGTTTTGTGAACCTTTTGAAAAAATCTGGCTTTGTGTTTCTTTCAATAGTGAGTAAACTTAGTGACTGTACAAATACATTTTAGAAGACAGACAATTTATTTGTGTAGATATGACATTAATAACTGCCTTTTACAGGTCACAGTTCTGTTGTCTCACCTGAGACAGAACCTTTTCCAAGATCGGAAAAAAATGGAGCTCTTGGTAAGCATATGCTACCTGTTATATGATTCAAAAGAACAGCAGTGTGTGGCTCACCAGTGTGTGGCCAACTCTCTGGATGGGGGTGTATATATTAACATTACCCTAAATTTAAAAAGTTTAATAAAATTAGTTTCTCAGTATTGGTGTTCAAGTATATGATGCTGATGATGATAATGATTATTATTATTATCATTATTATTTGTAGTAGTAGTTGTAGTAGTGGTGATAGTAGTACTGAAAGTAGTGCTAGTGGTCTTGTAGTAGTAGTGGTAGTAGTAGTAGTAGAGGTAGTAGCAGTACTGGTAGTGGTAGTAGTAGTGATAGTAGTGATAGCAGTGGTAGTAGTAGAGGCAGTAGCAGTACTGGTAGTGGTAGTAGTAGTGATAGTAGTGATAGCAGTGGTAGTAGTAGAGGCAGTAGCAGTACTGG
>JBBPDA010000037.1:3921745-3936532 GCA_037974385.1 Arnoldichthys spilopterus
TAGTGGTAGTAGTAGTGATAGTAGTGGTAGTAGCAGGGGTAGTAGCAGTAGTGGTATTAGTAGTAGTGGTGTCTGATTCGGGACTAATAGCATTAAAGGAGCAGGATTGGGGAACCTTGACCTGGCTAACCTATAGTGACGCCACAGAAAACACACAAAGTTCACATGATAGAGAGAGTGTGGTGTCATAAACTTAACAAGCTGTCCAGTCTTTTCAGCCCTATTACACACAGAATAAAGAGTCAACAAAGCAGTGTGGACTCCTGAGCAATATAAATAACTATCTATAAAAGATTCACTCAGGCCACTCCTGGAGCTACACAGCTAATAATATTATTTTTCATTTGATTTCTGTAAACACATGTAAACACATGATGTTCTGTTAATAGCCTGATTAGTCACAATATATTCTGACACACAGACACAATTACAATGACAGTGGATTACATACTGAGCACAGACAACAACATTTTTCACAACAAAGCTCAGATTATCAGTGTTTGATATTGCTTTGTGCCAACTTGTCTTTTTAAGCTTCATAAGCACTGAACTGAAGTCCACAAATCAAGATCAAGTAAAAGCACTAAGAACAAATAATGAATCTTATCTTAGGCTATTTTTGAACATATTTGCTGTTGATTAACTGTTCTGTTCCTCTTTTCTATTTGTAGATGGACTGTCCAAAGGTATGCCACAATTACCAGTGTTTTGTAGATTCACATTATAACATCATATTGTGTTTCCATTAGTTAATGAAGACATTTCATCCACAGGTGACATGTTAGCCATTGCTTTCGGAGTCTTATTTGCAGTGACTTTACTGGTTTTCTCCATGTATGCTTATCAACAGAGAAAAAAATACTCAAAGTGAGTAACCATTTTATTTTTCTACTACAAGTCATTATATGAATTAATATATAATTAATATATTAACCAAATAATGTGCTATGTGACCAAAAGTATGTGGACACTCTCTTTAATCAGGTGTGTAAAATCAAGCACAAAGCCTTATGTAATCCCCATAGACAGCCATTGGCATTGGGTCTCAGCTCAGTGACTTTAAGGGCAATATTAATGTTTCAGCATACAGAGAAATATCAGACAATCCATATTAATGCCCATGGTGTTGGAATGGGATGTTCTACAAGCTCGTATAACTGTTCATCAGGTGTCACATACTTTGCCATATATTTATCACATATGATTAGTATTAGCAGTAATTTTGTTATAGTACATTAAGTGTTCGGTATACTCCTGTATATCCTACTGTTGTATATTATGGGCCAATGTCAACAGCCACAAGAGTTTTTCTTTTTTCCAAGTTGCCATTTCACTGGTGCATTTTCTTTTTTAGTATTAAAAGCCTATACTTCTCACAATAGGACATATTTAAATGAAGTGGTGGCATCTTTAGTGTACATTTAACTAAAGCAAAGTGTTACATACATAACTTTTACATGCTATTTATGACAGCAAAAATGTATTTACGCTGCAGTTTGCTGGAATATTTTAATGACCTTCATCTTTTCGTTATCAGGAAAACATATTTGTTTTTCAGTTATCTTACTCTTTGAACTAACGATATAAAATCTAGAATAATCTGTCTGTGTAAAGCAACTCTGCAAACCACGTTTGGCAAGTGTTAATGACATGTTATCTTTGTTCTTTTTCACAGATTTAAAAAAGACTCCAGACAAAATGTTATTTATAAACCAGCAACCAAAGAGGAGGTATAGATGTGAACCATGTGCTCTACTGTCAGAAAAAGTCAAATATTTATACTGAAAAACTTTTTAGTCCTAGCTTTTAAATCTTTTGTTGGTTGTTGGTGTGCATCCTCACACAGTTAAGAAAGCAATCTTTATTTCCAAGGTAAATCCTGTAAATATAGTCATTTTGCTGTCGTGTATGGTGGGAAATCACTTGAATTGATCATAACCATCTTCTATTTATGATAATGGTTTATGCTGCCTATGCTGTGCCATGTTTACAAAATGTTTTGTTGTTTTTTTGAAGAAGAATATATTTCTATGGTACCATAATGTACAAACCGCAGGTCACATTATTGTCTTTAACGCACACATCCATCATTAATCAATGAGTCAATGGCAATGTCTTATGAAAACCTTTCAATAAAAATGTTTCTGTGTTCCTATTGCGATTTAGATCAGATTTGTGAGGCTGACTTACACTGATAAGACGATTCAGTTCTTCATAATGTCAAAACGATGGCATGGGAAAGAATTTTGTAATGAAGATTTGTGAATGTCAAGTTTCAAGAGCCTCCACATAGAGTCTTATGAAAGAGTCCTGTATGTTTTCTTGCAGGGTTGTAGTACAGACATGAGAGGTTCAGAATCGTCTCAGAATTATCTTGGAGTGGTTTATATTTGTACTCAGACTTGACCATCAGTCTCAACAAATATTCCAGCTGATCTATTCAATTCTTATAAGTTCAGCTGCCATTAAAGAAATACATGTTTCTCCTCCTTCAAAGCAAAATTACTTGAGAGCTTGTTAAAAAAATGAGCGCTGGTTTAATTATATTTCATTAATTAGAATATACCTGCGATGGGTTGACCTCCTTTCCTTGGTGTACCCCACCTTTGGCCCGTAGTGAGTTGGGATTGGCTCCAGCTTCCCCATGACCTAAAATTTAAAAAGCGGTTTGAAAAATGAATGAATAAATGAATGAATAATCAGAATATAGAGTGGCGCTTAAAAGTTTGTGAACGCTTTAAAATTTCTATATTTTCATATAAATTTAACCTAAAACCCAGATGCAGCAAAACCAGAACACTCCCATCACCATGTTTCACAGATGGTATAAGGATCTTATGCTGGAATGTAGTGTTTTCTTTGTCCATATGTATCGCTCCTCATTTAAGCCATAAAGTTCTATTTTGGCTTCACCTATCTGCATAACATTCCTCCAGGATTCTTTTGGTTTGTCCATATGAACTTATGCAAACTTTAGACAGTCAGCAATATTTCTGGGGGTGTGCAGTGGCTTCCTCCTTGCTACACTGCCATACACAACATTCAGTGTTCAATGTTTTCCTGATGGTGGACTCACAAACATCAACATTTGCCAAAGTGAGACAGACCCTCAGTTGCTTAGAAGTTATCCTGGGTTCCTTTGTAACCTCTAGGATTATTATATGCCTTGCAGTTGGAGTTATCTTAGATGGTCAGCCACTTCTGGGCAGGGTAACAACAATAGCCTTCATTTGTACACAGTCTGTCTGACTGTTGTCTGGTGAAGTCCAAACTATTTAGAGATGGTCTTGTAACCTTTTCAAGCTTTATGGGTACCAATAACTCTTTTTATGAGGTCCTCAGACACCTCCTTTATTTGAGCCAAGATACATATTGACAGATGTGTTGTATGTGTGATCAGGCTTTGCTGGATTCCTGTTCTGTAAATAAAACAGGATCTCCCACTCACACCTGATTGTCATCCTATTGACTGAAAACACCAGACTCAGATTTTACCTTTACATTATATGATAATCTTAAGGGTTCATATACTTTTGTAAATTTTATTTGTTCAAATACGTTTTCTTCATCTACTTCTAGGCTTTTTTATTTTTAGGAAATCAGATGATGTTTTATTTCACATTCATTTGAAAATTTTGAATATTTTAAAGGTTTCGCAAACTATCAAGCACCACTGTTCCTGTTCCTTTTTGTTTAACTACTCTGAAGGTGAGACAAGATGTAAATGTAAATGAGTTAAAATTCAATTTTAGAGTTAAAGCAACAACTAATTCTTCAACTCCAAAGGGTCTGGGAGTCAGGTCAACTCTTAGCCACCTATTTCCCCACTGCAATTGCCTCAAGGGACGTTTTGATGGACGAAATCCAGGAATGAAAGAAGCTCCCTTTCCTATTTTCTTTCATTTGTCCTGATTTTCAATATTTGGCCTCACTAAATGCACTGACAAAGCTGAGGAGCATTTGGATCCACATGGTTACCCAATCAGGCAACAGCAGACAGGAAAGTTCATTCAACCAGTTGGACACACCATGTAAACAGCACTAGTTTGTTTGAAATAAAAATGATAATATAAACTTTAAACATCAAATATCAAGCAAAGAAGATTTCTTTATAATCTAAAAAGTTTAATGTTTTATATTGGACAGAGAAAGCTATTGGATAGATAAACAGATAAACAGACAAACAGACGTTTTATTAATCCCAAGCTAATTTACATCAGAGAAAAAATAAAAATATTTCAAGGTCCCAGATTTGAAAGAGCCATTAAGGACAAATTACTCTTATCTTACCAGGTAAATACAGGACTCCTTCTGCTCCACCTTCTGCAATCGATGTAGCAGCTGTTATCTAAGTATACTGCCACAGAAATGCTGATCCTAGGGTTGTCTAAATGCATCTGATTACGTAGAAACCTTACCTGTGCACAGTCAATCACTGAATTAACAAGACCACACCTAAAGGATCTCATAAAATCTATTCTGATTAATATAATTCTATCCTACAGAAAGGGCAAGATTATAGCCTCAGTTGTCTTTGTACTTGGTTTCAGTGGCCATTGTCCTATCAGGTGCATTACAAACAGTCATATTAAAAAATTATGGCTCTCGTATGGTGGTTGGAGGAATGTATAATATATAATAAAAACATTTCTGCACAAGCTTTACTCTCTGACCATTTTAATTAATTAATCATAGTGGTGGTAAACAAACATATGCTGTAAAAGAAATTAAGAATGAAAGATTGATCCAAACCCTGTTTAGTAATATTGCCTTAATGCTTAAAAAAATAAATAAATAAAACTCACCACAAGATGCACTGATATAGTCAGGCAACTGAAAAATGCATGCACCTGTGCTGTGAGAACTGCCAAATCAGGCTACTGCCTCACCTTGACCATCAACATTTTTGGAAAGCAGTAAATTCTTACAAAACCAACTCCTTTCCTATTTCTAAAAATATCATATTTGATTGCCAAAAAAGCTCTGCCAAATTTTGAATGGACATTTTTTACAGCCTGTTATGTTTGTAATATTTGCCGGGCGCTACTGAGGTACTCGTGAGCAAGGTACCGCCCCGCTACACTGCTCCCCAGGTGTGGTCGATAGCTGCCCGCTGCTCCACGAGTGCATGTGTGATGGGTTAAATGCAGAGGTCACATTTTGTTGTGGTGCTTGAGTGTGTTCACAATGACAAATAGTCACTTTAACTTCACTTATATTGTAACTGAATTAATCAGGTATAACTCTACTGCCACCCAAGGCCATGGTCTCTTCACACTCTGCCCCTTCTCTCTGTCCATGGTGGCTACAATTCTCACTGGAATTCACAGACAAAAAGTGAACTCCCATTTCTCGCATCGTGGAACCCCCAGATATTTTATAACATATGATGTGTGTTTTAACTCTCTCTGTTTTATCATGCAAAGTTCCCAGTGTCTGGAAAACAGCTCGCATTACTCCACCACATAAAAGACACATGAATGCCCAATTGAAATAATTTTCTTCCTTTCTATAAATTGATCTTTACAGAAAGATCCAGCACCATCTCTGCTGTCACATTTGTTTTACATTATCTCTACATGGTCATTGATAAGAACAAGCATTGTACTGCCATTTTTACTGATTTTATTGAAACACTTTTGACACTGTGGATCACGCCCTTCTTTTGAGAAGCTTTCAAATCATTGGCTTTAGCAACAATACAATAAAATGACTTCTGGGCAGGCATGTGTGTGTGGCACTGGGCATCGACAACTCATATTTTGTACCTGTAACCAAAGGAGTTCCTCAAGGTTCAACCCTGAGTCTAGATTTATTTAAGATATACATTTTAATGATACACCGCTGCCTTAAACTGCAATGCACACTTGTAAGCAGACAACATGATTTTATACTGTTTAACTGATTGTGTACTACATGTAAAATGCAAAAGTTAAACTCCAATGATTTTATTAATGCTTTACAGATTGCTCTGCATAAACTACTAATAAATGCAAAGAAAAATAAGTACATGGTATTTACTAATGCTGATTTTAATACTGTGAATTTCACTAACCTGGCAGGATCTAGCATTGAGATAGAGTACCTTGGCATGTGGCTTGATGACCCTCATAGACCTTACATGAAAATGCTAATCAGAATACTCTCTGGCAATATGCCAGCTTACCTTACATCTCTGATCTTTATTAACAGGAGGAATGATTTGCTCAAGTGACAGGATCTCCTGTCAGGCACAGGGTGTTTTTCCTGAACTGAGAAAATCTGCTTTTAGCTACAGTGCACCAACAAGTTGGAATTTACTACAGGAGATGCTAAAGCTCAGCGTGCTGGAGTCACTACTAAAGTTTTTAGTTTATTTTTGATATCGTTTATAAATATTTTTTCTGTTACTATTCTTATTTTTTAAATAATAAATTAGTATTTTATATTTAGCATTATCTATTGTAATGATTTCCTTTAAATATGAATTGTTTATCTTTCCCTAATTTTTTATTATTTTTTTCCTCGATTATATTCCTCTTAGATGTTTGAGTCTGTTCATTTAGATCTTTTGGTTAAATTTTTTGAGTTGAATTATCTGTATGAACGTTGACTGATGATAATCACTTTGATACCCTGAACTTAAACTGAACTGAATTGTAAATTGCCTAGATTTTCCCACCCCTACTACATATCTTAACGCATTAATGTTTGTATTCACAGTTTGACCAGAAAACACTCCTGGCAAGTATGTTTCCCCAACTGCAGTAGCCCTAAAGTATGAATTGCAGTATATACCTTTAGGTTGTCTGTTTAGGGATCAGTCAAATACGATGGTTCGGATCATTTACTGTTTTCTTCATTACAATGACACTACAAGTACTAAGATGGACTAAGATAACAGACAATTGGGGCAAAGTTTACTTCCTTTGATCTGATCTGGCAGCCTCCCCTGAGCAAAGAAGGAAATTAAAGCCCCAAGCAGGAACTGCAATAGCTTAGGCCTGTGTTTGGAACCACAGAAGCTTAAGCACACCACTGGGGAACGTGTAGTTGTAGAGAACAGAAATTATCAAGCTAAGTTCCTGTCCTCAGTAATTGTTTTGGAACCTGAATTCTTCTCATCTAAGCAGCTGACTGAGGATCTGAAGCTAAAGATAACTGGCAAGACCATAAATGATGTTGAAGCACTTCAATGAGAGTTAAAGAAATCTACTGTCAAGATCTAAAAGACCAAGAAAAAAAGACCTTGTACACTGGTCAGAACTCCAAGATCTAACTGAAAGACATGGCTGGCACAGGAATAGTGATGGACTGGCAAAATGTTGTTGGAAAAACATCATGTACATGGAGGAGTCATGAGAAGATAACTAAGTGTAATCTCATCACAAGAGGTATTGGGTTTGTTCGAGGTATACAACGACCCTTAGATAAACCAGAGGGGTGTTGGAATGAAGTGGCCTGATGAAAGAGAAGTTAAATTCTTCAGCTACAGTCACTAATGGAGAAGCACTTCAATAAAATTTAAATGAGTTCAGCTTAGAGTTGTGTGGAGGCCAGTAGCACTGAAAGTTAATGTTCCACAGTCGGTGAGGCAACTGAAGAAGGAAAGATAGGCTGGATATTACAAGACAATGATCCAAAACATAAAAATCCACATTGAACTTTAGGCTTTGAAATGACTTTAATATTATTTATGCAATAAAATGTGATAATACTATGCATCCAAGATGACCTATGAATATTTAAATGTAATTCACTTTGATTTAGCACTTTTACAAATAAGCTATGGCCAGTGGCCAATGGCAATAGAGGCAAGAAAAACCTCTTTAACCTCTTTAAGCTGGAGAAAGAAACCCTGGCAGGAACCAAGACTCAGAAGGGGAACCAATCCTCCTCTGGTTGACACTGGATGTCAACATGAATGACCAAAAGGGGGGCATTAATTAAGGTATGTAACATTTGTTGCTAGGAGGTGGGCAGCAAATGAAGCATGTGGAGGTGGTCCACGGTGGTCCCTGAGGTCTGTACCTTCAGTCCAAAGAGGTCTTACTAAGTAATGACTAAAATGTTGCCCAAGCTTACGCACACATTTTTTTGTTTTTTTACCCAATATGTCAAATCCATCCAAAAAAAATGACTAGCTGCCCATTGCAGAGGTGCTGTTAACTTTTTATTTCAACAAAATAGATCAATGTCACTTAACCACTGTGCCCAACCAACAACAAAAAACTGTTACCTATATGATAAAGATAAACATGGCAACTATATGGTCTAAAAAAATCAAGACTTACTACAAATAAAGTAGTATCCACAAGACCTGTGTGAAAATGCTGATTGGATCAGTTCTTGCTCAGTCGGGAGCAGAGCCAGGTCAGTGAAATATGATCAGGTGTGTGTGTGTGTGTTTGTGCATTAGTTCAGGATGTAATTCGTTACAGTTCAACCAGTGACACACGAAAGCCATTAAGCAAGGACAGCAGACTGCTGCTTAACAGAAAAGGTGATGACCAGCATTGTTTCCACCAATCAAAGGACATCCGCTCTTATAGCATCTCACCCTTATTTTGCCCACAAGCTACGCTTTTCCATGAGTTGTAGTTTATCATGTAAATACAGATTGTAGTTCAGCTTTCTGCATAATTTGTTAGCCCTCTTAAACCCTGTTCCTCCAAGGTCAGGACCCCTACAGGATCACCAGGTCTCAGCAGGTATTATTATTTGGGAACATGGACCATTCACAGTAATACTAACCTGGTGTGTACAGCATACAGTGGATCACACACAGCTTACGGTCTACTGTATAAGACCCACCTACTTTGCTGGATCATTTTGTACATGTGAAGGCAGAGAAAACCAAACAACTGTGTTTAAGTAGGTGCTACATGTTACCATATCCACATAAATGCCAGGACCAAAGAACTCCCAGCAGAACACTGACCAGTGGATCTCACTGCTTTCTCCTTTAATGCTGACCCTCCACAACACAAAATAAATCTCAGAGTCACATCAGGGCATTTTTGAATCATCAGCACAGGGCATTTTATTATAACTCAAATTGAAAAACGTCTCAGTGACTTGGATAGTTGTGACATGGTTCCCTGTTTGGCACATTATGTTCTTTAAAATGTTATTAAGCAGCATCAAAACATTACAGTCATTATTTGTAGTTTGTATGTCCAAAATCCAGGTGAGCACCGGTTGTAATGATTTTCAACACAGGAGTATGGAGGAGGGCATGTAGGGAAGGAGCTGGACCATTCGGCAGCTGCACATAGAACAACATGATGTGGGAAAGAAATCAAAAGGGTCATAGAAGGTCAAACATGCCTATTGTAGCCTTGAAGCAAGTTGATAGATACAATGAAAGTAAAATAAATAACCAACACATCCTTCACCTGAACGTGGTGCATACTGAATGTGGTTGTTTATTAAGGGCAGTGCATTGTCCAAGGAGAAGATATGTTGTAGTTAGAGCTATAATAAAGTCAAGTTCAGCCATGCCTATAAAGGGAGCTGCCTTGAACTAGTCTTGAACATTATGTTGTTCATTATTAATCACACAGTGTGTCCTGAGACAAAGGCTGTATGGTCGTGTGTTGCTGAACCTGAAACGAATAAATGAATAATGTGGTACAACATGAAACAGGTGCAATCACTCATGTCAGACTCATGAAGTACCTTAATAAATGTGCAAAGAAAGGAATTTCCTTTCAACGGCTTTGCAGTTTAATGACAACATACGGGCAGAGGTGGGCTGGGTCTTGTTCCATTTACTCAGTTACATGCAATTAAATACAGTTTTGATGGATGTGCACTTTCCTGAGGATTTACAAATGACAGTTTCACTTACTGAAAATCAAAATATTCTTAGTCACTTACATTTTATTCCTAATTATTTTTGGGTTTAACTTCACTTGTGAGTGGTCACACCTCTGTCTTTCCGAGGTTTATCTTTTTATTTTACACCAAGAGTGCATCAAAACAAGCATAAGCTCCTGGAAACTTCCCTTACTATGCTGACTAAAGCTTAAAACACTAAAACGTTACTCTGAAGTTACTTTTATTGACCTGGTACATTTATATTTCTACTCAAGTTTGCTGTAGGAAAGGTACATTTCGGAGGAATTGCTTATTCAAGTCAATGACTGAGTTTAATCACTTATAATGTAAAACTTGCGTATGGTGTAGTTTACCCATCTCTGCATATTGAATTCTGGACATATGGTTTAGAAACTGAAGCTCAGCAACGACGCAAGGTTTGTTGCATGGCGACTCAAATCAATGGAAAGTCAAATAGCTTTGAACAAATAGACCACAAAGCCAGCACAGCAGCATCATGTTGGTCAAATAACCACATGGCTGTAAAAAGCACTGTCCGACACATGACTAAGATTCTATGGCGATGAAATCATAACCAAAGAATGTCTCTCCTGAAATGACACAGGCCAGCACCAGTGTGTGAAGCAGTAAAAGAGACATCACTAGAAAGAGCTGTGATATCCACATATTGCTTGTTGTCTACAAGAATGTTTGCGCCCAAATCACGCAAGGTAAAAGTGAATAAAAAACGGTTTGATCTTGAAAATGGAGCCCTCGACAGTTTGTTATTGTAGAAATGGGGAACAACACCAAGAGCAGATGCAGGTAGCTGCTACATTAGGTAAGGAATCTTACTCTCCTGTAGTACTGACCAGTTATTCATACAGAAAAGAACTTGAGCAGCATGTCAGCCAGATTCTCAAAACCACGGTGATATTGCCACGGTCATGAGAAAGACCTGCAAACCTCTCGGAAATGGTCACTTTAAAGAAGGATTGAAATCTTCTTCACTTGCAATGCAAGTCAATGCAACAGGACTTTATTTATGAGGAACAGACCAGCAGAAATAGTAATTCTGGTTTGTTCATACTGGTCCATTCATCATTAAAATTTCTCACAATATAAAGTATAAAGGATAGCTGGCAATGTCAGTGATGTGAATATATAATCAAAAAAACAAATGAAAAAATGAGTTGCAAAGTTTTATATGACAGTGGCAAGAAACATACAGCCACTGCCAATGAACTAGACATAAAACACCTCTGAGGGAATGATGGAGGGACAGTGAGAAAAGTATTCTTTAAAAAAAAGCTAATTCTGCATAACACATTTATACACACACAGTAGATTGAACATCTTTGCCAGTGGACTGCCTCTGAGGACAGAACAAATTTTGAACATTCACAATACATTTGTCCCATAGCATGACTCAAGAGTTCCTGCCCATGTGGTGTTTGACGAGAAAATGCATCAGGCCCTCGGTTCAAAGAACTTGCATTAATGGCCATTAAATGTCTGAAACGATACTTGATGGACCTTTTACCCACTGTGATGGGTGGTGTGTTACTATAGGGACATTTTAGCAGCTGAAGTGTCTCGGCACTTGCCTGAGGACAGACTGAATTGGCCCGGTCTCTCTGCTCCCACCTTAGAGTCGTGTTTTATTAATAATAGACCAATCGCTTGCCAGCTTTCACAATCTGGTTTCTGACTGACCCCAAATCTAAACGAAGACGTTCTTGCTCAGTCCCACCTCTGTTATGAACCGAGCCTGAATTGGACACCAGAGTGTAAAGCAAATGCAGTCTGACCCCAGGCCACCTCATCACCTCCCATTAAAAAGTGCCTTGCTAAGGCTTAGTTCACTATTTACATTTTCAATTTCAGTTTTTTTAAAGGGGTTTTGTGTTTTAGCAAAAGAACACCCTTTTAAATGTGAAATACTACCGTGAAATGACTTAGGAGCTAAAGCAAAGCAATCAGTGAGAAAGTCTGAACACTCCTTTAAAACACTGCTTGCTGTTTTGTGTAATAGAAGCTATATACAGCATTTTACAATGGGCATGATGTAAGAGTCCTATAACCTGTTAGGCTGAAGTGAGGGCAGCCATGTTGTTGGGCGCCCAAAGTGAACCCCAGGCCATCTTCTGCAGAGACGGCTGCTGTGTCTGTTCTTCCACTCATTGCTTCAGAGGCTCAGAGCAGCAAACGCAGCCTTTTAGTGAACCGCCTGTGTCTCACTCTCACTGAGAAGTCAGGACCTGGCCATCTTAGGAGGACTCCACCTCGCTTCTCTTACCTGCAAGAAGAGGCAGAGGGACAGAGGTACAGTACACTGAACACGGAAAGAAGTGGTCGTGTAATACAAAACTCTTACGAACATGAAAGCGGAGGTCAGTGTGCCACAAGGGTAGAACAAACTCAAGGTATATTACACCGCTAGAGGACATGTGGCCTCATCAACAGACGTGATTTAATTCACAGACTTTACATGATAAATAAATATATAGTGGTGCAAAAGCAATGTTTCAAGGTTAATATGGTCAGCAAATAATGTGTGATATGTGGAAATTGCTAATATATTATTTACATAGAGGATTCGTTCAAAACATTTTTAATGTGTCTGAACCCAAAACATTAGAAGTGTTAGTACTTCATACTTCCCCACTATTTTCTGTAGCACCATGGATGTAATCACAACTTCATTTGCTTTAAAGTTAGACAGTGTACAACTAAACTACACAGCAAAAAGTTCTGAGTATCTTACGGGTAAAGAGTAGTGACAGGTTGTGCAGGGAGCCTCCTGAAGAAAAGAATGCCCACACAGCCATTAGCACTGTAATGGCATACACAGGAGGCAGGCTGCCTTCATACAGGGGGTTCAACAGAGACTGTGAGTCAGAGATCGAGAGGGAGAGCAAGTGAGAGAGAGAGGAAGAGAGAGAGCAAAAGAGGGTGAGATTGATTATCTACAAATGCTGTTTAGAAAGGATTAGAGAAAAACATTCGATTTTTAGTTGAATGTGAGGCAAATTTAGAATGTACAAAGCAACAACTAAAGCTCACCCAAATAAAGTGTTACACCGATAAATGAGCAAAACAAAGCGACCCCAATCCTTACACCCATCCCACTTATTATGAAAACACTACTCTCTGTTCCTGCTTTGGGAGACTGGAGCATAATGTTCCTAATTTACCCAAACATCACATTAGCAGCTGCATCTCAATTTCCTATGCAACTCCGACAGGTCAGAGATCTCCCTCCCATTACGTGCTGCCCTCCCTTATCAGCATCACGTGCACTCCTTACTCATCAACAGCATTTATTTACATTCTTCACAACAGAAGGAAGCACATCATTGGTTACATTCTCCTTTCACTATTTACTCCCATGTACAGAAGTTTAGACATTTCATGGGAGAAGAGAGTAGGTCAGCCTGACTTTTTGAGGAATGGAACAATAGGCTTGAGAATGTGTTAATTTTTTAGGGTCTGTATAATGTCTATAATAAGACAAGCATTAGAGATCTCAAACGTGCCTTCTGGTAAATTTACATGTGCAATTATCGTGCAACTTGACTGACAATAATGCACTTTTTAAATTCTTCTAATGACCTGTTTCACAGAAGGAAATGAGCCTGACAGACACACATTCATGTCTTTATCAACACAGTGTTTATTTTAATTAAGTCTTTTTAAAAGAATCCTAGTTTTTCCTTCTTTCCATTCTAATATTTTGGAATCTTTGTAAGACTCTGGAGTAGAAAGTCTAAGTAAGTTTAAAAGTGATTTCTCATTGGATCATGAAAATAAACAGCCGACTCATTAGAATCATTAGAATATTACTCCTGCAATCTTTACACTGGAGTATAAATAAAACTGGTATTTTAGAAAAAGTCTAGACAAAAGTCATTATACTGTCCTCTTGGAAAATAAAACCGCTGAATGAAGAAAGATACTACGAACGATTGCAGCTCTCAAAGAAGCAATCTCTCATTCTAAACCAGCGGTGTCCAAATCCATTCCTGGAGGGCAAGTGTCCAACACAGTTTTGTAATTGCCCTTCTTAAACACACTCACTACACCTGACAATTAACCAGGTGTGTTTGAGCAGGGAACTCACCAAACTGTGGTCCTTCAGGACCGGAGTGGGACCCTCCTGTTCCAATGTTCTAGAGTCTTACTCAAATATAAAGGTTGATTTTTTTTTTAGCTCTATTTAGAAGAGAAAAACATGGACATATGCTTTAAAGTTATCATAAAGTTATCATACAAACAGACACTGCTGAATGAGGGGAGCCCAGTAACCTAAGCTGGTAGTTTGAAAGTTGAGCAGGGTTTCCCTCCTGTGGCCACAGAATATCCAGCTAAGCCTGTAGCAGGTGAAATTAGCTATAAGACAACTGGTAGTACTACTGCTGCTTTTAAGATCTGTGATGTACCTTTGACTTAATGCAAAGTCAATCTGTGACAGAAACGACACAAGCAAGAATGTCGGAGATTAAATAACTCAATAACTCAGCATGGTTTGTTTGAAGTTTTTCCATTGCTAATACGTAGGTGCATGACCCTTGTAGATCTAGTGCAAAACCACAGAAGCAAGCTTTAAACACCAAATTCTTGCCTGACTGACTGTATTTGGGGAAGAAAGTCAACATACTGTACATTCGATTTTTGGAACCACTGCTTTGACTCAGGAGGACTGATCAACATTTTGCTCTACTGACCAAGAACATTTTGGCTGCTTACCAGACCAGAGACCAGCAGGTGGAGACACACTACCACACCAATGACCCACCAGCGGCTCTTCTCACAACCCTCAAAGAACACAACACCCCAGAAGGTTTGCAGAAGTGTCATGGCAAGAGTCATCAGAGCTGCAGGGGAGAGAGAGAGAGAGAGAGAGAGAGAGAGAGAGAGAGAGAGAGAGAGAAAGAGAGAGAGAGACAGAGCGAGAGAGAAAGAGCGAGAGAGACAGAGAAAGAG
>JBBPDA010000037.1:3936632-3950215 GCA_037974385.1 Arnoldichthys spilopterus
AGAGAGAGAGAGAGAGAGAGAGAGAGAGAGAGACAGAGAGAGACAGAGAGAGAGAGAGAGACAGAGAGAGAGAGAGAGACAGAGAGAGAGAGAGAGATAATAAATTTTATATATATAAGTAAATATACATTTCATTGCTGTATAAATGCCCTTTTGTAATATTCTGAACACACAAAGAAGTTAAAAAAGAATTACTGATAATTAAGTGTTTTATTTCTATTTTTTAAAGAATGTATTACACAAGGTTGCAAATTTTATTCCTGCTTTCAAATTGTCCTACTTAAACTGCTTATGTCTAAAGTCTAAACATGGCTCTATTCATCACAAATTTTATAACCACAGCCCACAAAGCCTTCATATTTATAGTGGCAAAACAGCTGAATTTGTATCTTTTCTAGACAATGTCAGAAAGTTCTAAAAGATTCCAGGAAGTTCAGAAAATTCTGGACTGTTCTAGAAACTTATGAACAGTTCTCACAGTTCCAGAATATTCTGGAAGTCTGCTTATCATGTAAATTGAAATGAGAATGTTCTAAAACAGATTCATTTTAAAATGTCGTTGTATGATCACATAAGCAAAGTTTTTGTGGAACAATAGCCATTTTCTCAAAATTTTAGGCATAGGGGATTGGGAAAACACACTTTTCACTGAGAAATAAAAATAAAATAGAACTCGGTTACGTAGTGTAATTAATAATATATTACTAATATTTATCTGCGTCAAGTACACTCCCAACAAGAATATTTTATGTTTTATTTTAATATCGTTTTTAAAAAAACATGTGTTTAAAACTCTTCCTATATCCCTTTAACCAAAACGTATTAGTCTCGGCTAAGGTTTCACAACTTGGGTTCATTTAAAGCCACTTTGCTTATTTAAAAATGCATAGGACATGTACTACAAATGCCCATCTCTGCTAACCTGATGTGACGAAGTAATACTGAGAGTCTCCAAAGATGCCCACGGTGCCAGGTCCCAAAGAGTCCGAGAGGATGTTGATCATGGAAAAAGCCCCACTTATTATTCCAAAGCCAAGTCCGGCCACTGCAGGTAAAAAACACACACGTACATATACACATATATGTGCGCACACTTAAGTCCTATTCAATTGGATTAGCTTATAAGGGGAATGCCTGTAATAACATTTCTCCACTTCTTCACAGTGCTAAATCTTTTGCACCTGGACACCAATAAAATTACTACAGGATGAATGAGATTCTAGTACACTTAAGCCTCTGCAAATTCCGATGGCTGCACCACATGTGGTCACATCCTCACAGAAAATTAAATGTTGAGGACACTGAATATTAAGTAATGCTTCAGCAAGTGCACGGAGAGGGACAAAGTTCTATCACTCAGACCAAAGAAATGTAATGACTGAGAGACGATTACAACAGCAGCCCTTGTTTTGGTAACTCTTTAAGCATTAAAAACACATATGTGCTCCAAGAGACTAAAAAGCACATAAAAACACATGCCTGGAAAATCACAGAGATCAATATGCAGACATGACTGAACGTATCAGACAGCTGAGGTAGACAATTTGCCCTGGAGTTGGGAGACCTGAGTAGTGGCTGTGAAAGAGTGAATTGCAGCAGGACCTGTGTAAATTTAGTCCTTAAAAAATTCAAAAAATTCTCCTTGTTGTAGCACTGACAATAAAGAAAATCACACATGATTAAAAGTTCTCATGCTTTCTTAGCCCATTACTAGTGAATCATGATGTTCATTATTTTGATTTTAACAATTGTATTGACTTTAACCATTTAGTGAACTGGTCAATTATCTGTTTAAGAGCTTTTTGAGTCGCGTCTTTTTATTAAGACATGCACTGAACTTAACTCAACCTGACTGTTTCAGTTATGGTTAAAAAAAAAAATAAAAAATCAGCCTTTACACACATATTTGAGGACGTTTTGTGAAAGTGACTATTTGTCACTGTAAACACACTCAAGGACCACAACAACATGTGACATCTGCATTTAACCCATAACTCATGCACACGTGGAGCAGCACCCAGGGAGCAGTGTAGTGGGACGGAACTTTGGTCAAGGGTACTTCAGTAGTGCCTGGGCCAGGACTTGAACCTGTGACCTTCAGGTCCCAAGGGCATTGTGCTAACCACTAGGCCTCCACTGCCCACCCACTTTTGTGTATTTGTCATAAGTTTTAACAGAAGCCAGGAATTTTATTTGACTTTTACTATGTTGATGTGTTCAGAGATTCACCATAAAGAGAAATGTTGACTGTTTGATAGAGGGTGTATTAAAAAAACAACTGTTAAATAAAAAATGTATAATTGTTATAACTGACCCAAATTAATATAAAATGCAAAGAATTTCAATACTTTTTTCTTGGTGTGATCATTAAAGGGTTAAAGATATATGCACTTTCTATTAAAATGAATTACTTACTGACCTCAAAGGTGGAGTTCAGATTCAAGTACAAGATTGAATCATAGAAAAAAGGCACTGTCCCTACAAACGTAAAAAAGCTGTATTTTTAACTGGTGAAACGAGAAGGACCAGCATGTTGCATTATGCAGGCCTACTTCAAACTTCAGCAGCCATCACCTGGTTGGAGATGAATAACCAGATCGTTTTTAAAGTGTATACAATATTAGTTTTAATTTGAAGGATGAACTATGATCTTCATCTGATGGAAGAACATGCTGTATGCAACTAATCTAAAGCTGAGCAAAGCATGAGAAGTATTTTTCATGTCAACACTTGGCACAAGTCTGAAAAAAGTGCTTTGATCAAAAGGGACATCTTACCATAAGCCATTTGCCGGACAGAAATGGGGGATGCTTCTTCATCGCTAATGGCTGCCAAGCCTTCATTAGCCTTCCTAATGACGCAAGAGAGATACAAATAGTGAATGTCAATGCAAAGCCTTCTCGTTCAAGTCTTCACTTCATTCCCTACTCCCCCTCAGGGGAACCTCGTGCAAGGCCACAGCTCTGTTTAGCAGGAAGAGTCATTCCTGTTGGGAGCCCAGCTGACATTAATGTGCTTTCCACCTCGTTTTCATGGTGTTTATGACCCAAGCTCACATTCACACTTCATCCAACTTATTTCCACAAACAATCGATAATTATTTCCAAGATATTTCCATAAATATGAAGAACATTTGTTATAGTACACGGGTGTTTGCTATGATGGGATTATCTTTACATTCTAATGGGTTTGACCAACAAACTGAAAAGTTCAGTAGATTCACTCTGGCAGTAACAAGACTAAAACCAACAAAGTGTGGGCAACATGCTACAGTTCACCTCATTCTTTTATTGTCTGAACAGCTTTGATGGTAGTTTTTTCAAATACACTTGATAACTTTCATCAGAGGAATCTCTTATACTGGTCAATTAACACAGAGTGCCAGCCCAAGCGTCTTCACAGAGGCGACCTTTGGCACGGTCATAATTCCCTAATCACTATCCAGCTCATCATCTCGTGCCCTGTTGTTCATTAACAAATCCTCCCTGCAGTCACTTTACTTGGTCAGGTAGAATGCTAGTATAATGCTAACACAAGACTAGCAGAACTTCTTCAGAGATGTTCCTTTAACATTCAAGAGTTTTTAGCCATGGTGTTGCACAAAACTGTAGTAAAAGATTAATTACATAAAGTAAATTTAAGTAATAGTGCACAACCTAAGATACAGCACACAAAAAATTCAAAGATTGTTGCACACACCCATTATTTTAGAAAGAACATTTTTGTGGAAAATGGAAATTGTGAATTTTTTCTGACCAATGTTGTGAATACAATGCTGAATATTTTTCTTTTAATATTTTAAAAAATATATTTTTTGTCTAGAGGCTTGAAAGCTAAAAATATTGTGTTAGATGTCCAGTTTTTGTTCAGATGCCACATACACATTATGTGGATGATTGCTTGCTTCCTATTGATCCAACACATCTATAGACAGTTAGACATAACAACATTAAAAATCTGGCCTTTACTGTTCACCATGCTCCCACACAAGTGTTTCGACTCAACAACCACCTTGATTATTAGGCTATAAAGTGAGTAAGGTGTGTTTGAACACTAAACTGTGTCCATCACTGAAGTGTACTAATGTATGCTTTTCAAAAAGACGTTTTTACCTGAGCAGCCTGTAGTAGGCAAATCTGAACACTTCCTGAAGAAGAACTGAGAACATGACCCCAAATATGAGCAGGCCCTTTTGCACCTTAGCATCCTCTGCACTGCTAGCTTTCATGGCAATGAACCACACCAGCGAGGAGAGCAAGAGGGACAGGAGCCAGAAAAAAGCACTGAAAAACAAATGCAGATAGACGCACACACAATTTATCATCTTTAGAATTTATACCAGGCAAAAATACAGTGAATCCATTTGGGCTGACAAACAACTAATATTGTATGAGTAAAAACAAGAGAAAACGAAGTGTAGAGCACAGGACTGACTAACGAAAACAAGCAGGAACACAACTTCTAACTTTTAATTATTAACTTTAAGGAACTTCAATTACAGACCATATTTCTCTTAGAAACCACAGAGCCATGTCAGCTACGACCTAGTCTTAACAACCTGTTTTAATGTTAAAAACATTATCAGTTAATTTACCTCCACCTAAGTATTTGACAGGGAAGAGCAACACGTATTTCAAAATTGTGCATTTGTAATCTGTACAAATAATTGTTATAATTTTATATACTTTTAATCAAAACAGGTTTAGATGGCAGTGGTGGCATAACGGTTAGGGAGTTACCCCTGTGATCTGAAGGTCACTGGTTCAAACCTCAGATAAGTTACAGTACCACTGAGGTACCCGTAAGCGAGGTGAGCAAGCACTGGTCCTTGCCCATGTCAACTGCCCACTGCTCCTACACGGATGAGGGAAATGCAGAGTTTGCATTTTGGAGTGACAGTAGTGGCCTAGTGGTTAAAGACCTGCCCTTGTGATCAAAGGGTCACAGGTTCAAGTCATGGTACCACTGAGGTACTGTCCTGCTACACTGCTCCCGGGTGCTGTTGGTTGCTGCCCGCTGCTCCATGTGTGCACGTGTGGCTGGGCTAAATGCAGAGGTCACATGTTGTTGTGGTGCACTTTGTGTGATGTGGTGTGTGCAAAATGGCAAATAGTCCCCTTCATGGTTTCAGTTTCTGCATTTTTATAAATGTTTATCAGCACGAACAGACAAATACATGAAAAACAAGACACTGGCCCCAAATCTCTACACCTGTACATTCTTAACTGAAATGACAGAGAAAAACATAAAAATGTGCAAAGCACAGGGACTTCAGCTGGTTAGAAAACATGGGAGTTCAAAAACTGTCCTTGTCTTTAAAATGAGACTACTAAGATCTTCTAGGGTCTTAGAAAATGTGGATTTAATACAGAAAATATCCTGGGTCACAACATTGACATTGTCAACAAAGAACAGGAAACAGTAGCGCACAGATTCCAGGGCGGCAGGGAAGAGCTTGGCTGCACCCAAAACCACACATACTATAGTCCTACAGAAAACGAGCGCACTATTGTACAGTGAACCATTGTTTACGTCGGTTGAGAAGTGTCTGTGTATGAATAGATCAGTAAACGACGGTGAGTGTGGTCACAGCACCGTCGACTGAGCAGCCAGCCCCCCCCAGCGCAGGTCTTCAGCAGCGGAGTAGATGTTGAGCAAGCCGCCACCTGAGGATCCTGTAGTTCACTTAGCTGTACACTCCTGTACTCACCCTGCAATGAGAATGATGACTCGCAGTGGGTCTCTGGCGATGGTAAATAAAAAGAGAGCGAACGCAGGGCCGAACGCTATAAAAGCGCAGCCGAAGAACACGGCAGCGGTCATGCTGGGGAAAACTTCAGCTCAAAGCTTCAGCTAGCAACGGACGGCTACAGCGGCTACACCCAGCTGGGCGGCACTGGGGGCTTCACACACGAAGGCGAGGCAGTTTTGATCTGTTGTACACCATAAGAAGCCAGGCTAGCTCCACACTCTTCGGGATTGTTAAAATCCCCCCAAATTGAACTACAAAGCCGAGAGCATGATACAAATCCTGGTATCTATTCGCCGGCTACTGTTAGCGCTAACGCTGGACAAACCGCGCGCCTTCCAACGAGCGTTACTGCCTTCAGTTAGACTGAATCTCGAAAAAACTAAACTCTCTTTTCCATCTGCGCTTTATTGTCTGGCGTTCTCATTTCTTAGGCTCCAGTTCCTCATTTTTTCTTGGAAGCAACGCATGGGGCTTTTGTTTGTTTCGAACCACAGGGTTGTGTTTCCGGGGGTACGGCGCCAGCTGCACTGGGCTTGTCCCATTGTCTCACATCCACCCTGTTCCCTAGTGAGTGCACTACACAGGGCACAGATTGATAGTGGGTCGCGATCCTAATTGACACCATGTTCAGTATTTTGTAAACCTGGGGATCCCGACACTACACACCCAGTTCCTTTTGTGATAAAGCAACCGATTAATTTTATTGTCTAACGAAAAAGCCCGTCATGGCCTGGATCAGGTGTGTAAAGTAGGAAAAACAGAATTCAGAAAGTAACGTTTGCTATGTTGTAAACTGACTGGAGATTGTAGATGAAACAGATAAGATAATTACATTTATTACATTAAATAAAAAAACAGAACTGGGATTGGGACTTCCAGTTGTGTTAATAGGCATAGGCATCCTAAACAGTTACTTATGTCACCAACTGCAGGTGGGGCACTTGAATGTCACAGTAAAGGGTGCGGGAAGTCGGGTCATTCCAAAGGCCCAGCACTGACAGGGGGCCCTCAGATAATGATAAAAGAATATTATTTAATACAGTGGTCCCGTGTTTCATGAGGAGAATGGTGGCCCCTGATATAAATCTTTAAATAAAATACTGCAATGGATGGAAACATGCTGCGTTTCTTAGCATGGGTTGTGAATCATATTAGTCAACATCAAAAACATAATTCAATACAGCATCTGAATTTCCAACCACTTCAACAACCCAAGGTTATATTTTTAGGTACATTTTCTGCAGTTTGTGGTATATGTGTATGTACATAAGGAAATAATGGTCAGTCTGAGACATAACCAGGTTTCACACCAAAAAGTGCTACCGTCTTTTGCTTATGTCCTCTCGTTGTAGACATACACTTCACAATGCATGTTATTGATTGTACTTGTTCTTAGAGAAATATTTAAGATATGTAAGGTGTAAGACAGTTGCTCCATGAAATATACCATAACAGGAGATAAAATTTAGGCCTTCACATGAAGGCAGAAATGATGGCCCTAATTCCCCCTCAAGGTCATGAATTCTTGCTCCTTAGAGCTTTGAAGAAGATTTAGTATTTGTCATTGTTCATAGGCTCATTTCAGGCTTCTAATCAGTAAGGTTTATAACTTTATCTTTTATTTGATCTTTTTCATAATATGCTCAATAAATGTAATGCATTATGTCCTTGTATCTAAACAACTGGACATTTACTTACATTTTTACAGCATAATAAGTTTAGAAATACAGTCACCCACTTAAATATGCATATTTTTAAAAAATATACATATAAATAAAAATTGTAGTAATGTCACAGTTAAAATGTGTATGTAATTGTGAACACACTCCAGAGGACCTCACAAATGACTCAAATCCAACTACTTTATCACCCCCCCCCCCCCAAAAAAAACCCAAAAAACTAACTTATGCCCTGCTATAACAAAATAATTGTAGGTCATTTTAGTAGAGAATCTAACACAAATCCAGCAGTAAAAAATAAATAAGGAAGTCCTTTTGTAAAATCCTTCAGAAACTGGTTAGGAACGATGTTCTAGGAGGTGAGATTGTTGTGCAGAATGTGGAGAAAAGATGATAAGAACAAAAATCCGGTTTTTCAGATAGCAATTTCTGTTAATGGTTGCATAAGTACAAAGGATATATTTGAACATCAGATTTAGATTCTAAAGCAAATAAACATTTCAGTGATGTGTGTCAATACATGACTGATCATGGGCGGAGCTTAGCCTTCATTAATAAAGTTAGTAAAGTTTGGAAAATAACAGTTATGTGTGAATTTGCTAAACATACTGAAATAAGCATATTTACAATAATGTATTTTTTTATATAGATACAATATATCCAAAAATAACTGCTTTAATCTTAAAGAGCAGATTACCATTTATTCCCATGTTATTTATTGGCCTTTATAGTATGACTAATTATATTAAAACACAGGTCCTTTAAAGGATGTGGTCATCCTATACAGGACACAGCATCTTGTGGCTGGGGAGCTAAAATGGCAACAACATTAAATGTCAGCGTACCAGTAAACCAACCCACTCGAAAAGAGAAACTAGACCTGCTAGCTGATACTCAATACGGCATCATCAAACTGCACAGTAATCCTTTTACCTGCATAGTGCTGAGACTCTGTTCATGGCCACAGGTGTAGAAAGTCTCCTCTTAATGTATTTGTCCAAATGAAAAAGTTTGCATCTGCTGGTGATTTTAAAATATTAAAAACTAAAACTAACAATGAAGGATACAGGGCACACAAGCCTAAACACATAAGACGAATAGGAAGACACAATGGTTCATCAATGACTCAAAATTAGAAAGAAATGATTCAAAGAGACACTTGTATTTAACATTTTAATCACCTTTAACAAAGAGCTTACTGCATAGGTATGTGATGCATGAAAAACAGGTTGTAATCAGTTAATAAGGATTTTTTAATGAAAAAGAAACATTAAAACATGTGGTATTATTCTGAGAGTTTCCTTTTACAACATAGCCATGTTAAAATGACATTTCTTTAAAAAAAAATTAACCCAATAGTTATGCATATTGTAAAAATTGGTACAGAGTGGCAGGTGCAACAGTTAATCTCAAATTCAATACATCTTGATAAAAATTTGAAAGAAACCATACGGTCTAATAATTCTGATCCTTCACAAACACCTGGAACCGTCGAATAGAAATACATTCACATTCAGAGGTCAACTTCATTTAAGGTGAAAAATATATTGATAGACAATCAATATTGATGTTTTGGCCATCACAGTCATTTTTGGACAGGAAATCATTGGGCCAATTTCAAGTTTGCAAATAAACACTTGCGCCCACCTAGTTGCGACCTTTGGCGTCAAATCATCAGGCAAAAGTGTTATTCACATTGAGCAAACAAAGTTATATGAGGATATCTTTTTATTAATTGCCTAAATCAGCACTAAAAGGCTTTGATTTGCAGTGGAAAGTAATACAAAAATTATTAACAATAATCCTGTGCTCCATTCACACATGAAATCAGTCCATGTTAATGTTACATAAAAAAATCCATTTACTTCCCAAAAAAAACCCCATAAAAATTCCCTCTACTGGTTTGGATACATTTTGTTCTCATAAAACATTAAAATGGTTAAAAGCATTCAGGTTTCAACAGTGGAGCAGAAAAGCACCATTATAAAATGGAGGAGCAGACAGCTCCCTGAATTTAACACTTGTTAGTAAATAAATGAATAATTAACTTTGGTCCTGTGTTTTATAGCTTGGGAACTCGATTCCATGACTGAACCGTTTCGGTTTAGTGATTCTAATGGTTGTATTACTGATTTGACTACAACTAATATAAGCTCTTACAATGGGCCTGTGTCCAAAAAAAAAAAAATCACATGGGACATTTTTCTATGTGTACAAAATGTCAGAGTGTAATTTTAGGACATCTTCATCTATAAAACTAAAGCTATTAAGACCTTACCCCTGTGAGGGACGTGTGCACATAGGCCAATAGGAGGTGCTTTGGGCCCCACTGGAAAGCTCTATGCCGTGTAAGACTCTTGTTTGTGATGTAGCGCTCACGTTTTATAAATTGTTCAGCTCCATTAGAGTCTGGTCCAGCACTTGGTGCATGCCTAGGTTCTCCTCTTTAGCCTGGGCTAGTTTCTCTGGTGGTGGAGGGGGAAAAAAAGGACAAAGTGTGAAAACAACACTCTAATTACACAGCCAAAGGCAAAAAAGTATGGGACTTTCCAGTTGAAGTTTCATAAAAAAAGGGTCTCAGCAAAAAGGTAATACAAATAAATTCTATTATAATAATTATTATTATCAACATTAATATTACTATTACAGGAGATCCCAACCTTGGCCTGGTAGCCCCCAGGCTTTTTTACTTTTCAGTGTTTTCTCTACTCCCCAACACACTAATCAACCATTAAGAAGCCTTTTCTGGGCTGAAATGAGTATGTTAAGGTATCAAATAAGCTGTGTAGAGACAGAAGGCCTTTAGGACCAGAGCTGGAGACCACTGCATTCAAATGTATTAGTACTATGTATTCTATTCAGAATTATTGCATATTTATATAACAATTTGCTTCATTACCTTAGTGTAATAAACTACACAAACTACAGTAAGTAAAATAGCTCACTCAGTGCTGAAACTGCTATTTATAACATCAGTACGACATAGTTCAGTTCAGTAGACAGCAAGTGTTCGGCCCTGTTTGCTCTCACAGGTGAAAGGGGATTCCTATCTTTAGGTGCATCCCTGATGCTCTGAGCAGTGAGAGTAACATTGTGTGAATAAAATGTCAGCTCCGGATCTGGTTTCACCAAAACAAAGGCTCAGTGCCACAGCTTCACAGAGCTGCTCAGGTATGATTAATGGGACAAAAGTCAAAGGTGCTTTTACCCTTGGAAGTGGCAGTTATCACCAGGGACAACAGAAGCACAGTGTCATTGTTGCTAGAACTAATTGCTCACTCATAGCAAACTCTTTTGAAAGTGACCATTTGTGTGTAAGTGAAAGAGGTGATGTTTTGTTTGGGTTATTTGATGAATAACTATTGCTGCACAGCTCTGAGTCATTAAAAACCTGAAAATGAAATGTCATTTCTGCACACTGAAACAAAAAAGGGTGGACCCAAACCTGTCAAAACAGAATGTTTATGTAATTCGCTGCATAAACCAAGTGTGTAAATAAATGTAAGAATGAAATCTCACACATTAGAATGAAATAAAACAAATAAAACAGAACAGATGACAATTCCAGAGGTCTTAACTCCTAAAGGCTAAAATGTCTCTGAAAGGCCCCTTCAGGTTCAAGTATTTTTCGTGAATATTCTGGAAATACATTTTATAAAGCAATCATCCATAGAACCGCTTCTTCGGGTCACGGGGAAAGCTGGAGCTAATCCCAGCTGACTACAGGCCCAAGGCAAGATACACACAGGACAGGAGGCCAACCCATCACAGGGCAATTTAGAGTTTCCAATGAACAAAGGCACCCATGGCTGACCCTGGGATCGAACCCAGGAGCTTCATGCTGTACGGCAACTGTCCTAACCACTGCACCACTGTGTTGAACTACACTTAGGTCACTGTAGCTTAACCATACTTAACAAGCCCCTTGTACAGTACACATAAAGCTTTACATTAAACAATGTGCAGAGCTCAACAAGTCTTTGGATATAACCATCCATGCAGTCTACATCAGGAAAGGTGTGAATATATAAGCTAACTGCATACATACGCAAGAACAAGTAAGTTACACTGGTAAATGGCATTCCAGCTGGAATATCCTCAGTAAAACACAAAATGTATTTTCTTTTCTTTGGAAAACTGACTTTTAACCATCTGTTTTAGGATCCCTGCTAACAGGACTATAATAATGAGCAGCCTTTGTTTTATAAGCTTCCCATATAGTCAACAAATATTAAGAACCATTACCTTTCAGAAGTATGGAATCTCTCTTTTAAAAAATAAAAACATCTGGTGGAAGTGCACACATTGATTGTAAGATACTAGGCTTTCACAGCATATACTTACAAACAGACAGAAAGTTGTTAAAAAAGTAAACATAAAAAAATGTCAGATTACTAACATGTTTGAATTTTAGTGTAGACTGATGAGGTTGAAGTTATAGCAAAACAAAAATTGTTAATATTGTTCTATAATAATTTTAAAATTATATTAATTTTTTCATTACTTGGTGTATGGCTTGGTATGTGTATACATAGTATCAAGGACATTAAAGAGGAATATACTGTGTTTTTATATATATATATAAAAATTCTTAAATTCGTGTATATTATATATTAAATGTATTATTATTTATCCTTTTAATACCTGTATACTTTGCTTACCTGTATGTTTGTATTTTTATTTTGTCTAGTGTTATTTTTTATTTGCAAGAGGAAATATTTTTATAAATGTTGTTTAATATTAAAACCTAATTAACAAAGATTTAAAAAGAAAAAATGAAAAGCGATTCCAAACTTTTGAATGTTGGTGTAAATGTATACACCCCACCAACTCTGGCTTGTGGCACATAATTCTAAAAGTTTTTCACCTTTGTGGGCAGGAGTTAACCCTGGCCATGGCCATAACTTATTGTTTTTGATAAACTATGACCAGCTGCTACTACATTTTTTGCTAGTGCCAGAGCACGAGTATCCATAATGCACAGATATCTGTGACAAGAAAAGTAAGCCCTGACCTTTGGCCTCTTTCATGATTTACAAGTCAAACGACAGTAAATGATTCCACTACTGTATATATTCTGCAATGTGTAGTCAAGCAAAGCTGAGGTTAGTCACTGCTGTATATAGCACAACAGCAATATTTCCTAGTTTCTGCTCGTTAGTCACTGTAGGCATCACACAGCACACAAACGGAAAAATGAAAAGATGTTTTCATCTGGAGAGGCTCAGCTGCTGAGCTCATTAAGAACTACTCTCAGCTCATTACTGAGTATGTGGTTTTTCTCCGACGCCTTTTGGAAGCGATCTGCTGCCGCACCATCAAGAGCCGAGTACAGAAGGCCACGAGCCACAAGGATGGAGGAAGAGATAGAAAGAAAGAGAAAAAAGAAAGAAAGACAGAAAGAGAGGGAGGGAGGGGTTAGTGTAGTCAAACAGCAGGTTTAGAGAGTAGAGCAGGAGTGAGGGCACCAATTACTACTGAAGTCTCTGAGGAGGGGAAGTACAGCTGCTATACAGCTGCTGCTTTAACGTACACATTCTCATAACACACATACAGCTGTATGCAAAAGTTTGGGCACCCCTGCAGCTGTGCTGAATTTAACTTAGTGGGAAAAACTTTTTTACTTGTGCAAAAGTTATGGCACATTATAGGATATATATTTTTTCCCAATATGTCAGCAGAAAAGTGAAATTGTAAAATTTGGAAGGAACATTTCTTTATATATATATTTAAATTCTTTATATATTATCATTCTTTGATTAAAAAAACACATTTGTTCTCTGTTGAGAATGTGGTCTTATTTTCACTTAGAAAATCAACAAAACATATAATTGGAGTATTCAAACCTTAGCATACGACTGTATAAAACAGTTCTGCACGTATAGAAATCAATACACGTCATAATCATTATAATCAGCTCACTAGCATCTTAATAAAAATACACATTTTTAAATTTGGACTCAATTTACTTACCTATGATCACTGTACAAACTGCTACAATTAATCATAACATTTACCTCTCACAAGCCTAGACACGTAGAGTGACCGCTGATTTGTTTGGATGTGGAAACACATTATGCAACACACACACACACACACACACACACACACACACACACACACACACACACACACACACACACACACACACA
>JBBPDA010000037.1:3950315-3962883 GCA_037974385.1 Arnoldichthys spilopterus
ACACACACACACACACACACACACACACACACACACACACACACACACACACACACACACACACACGCACACTCACAACAATATACATGTATTACACTGATTTTTCAAACCTGCAGATTTGCAGAAAGGAAAGTGTGAGTGGAGCTATATTGTTTCAATATATTTATTATCATAGTCAAAGTAACTAATGGACACATGTTGACTATTTGGCTCCACAACAGCTTCTCTTTAGTGATGCGACAAATAATTATGTCAATCATCAAATAAATAAAATGTCTCTTGAGTATTTCCGGCAGCAAAATTCCATCCAAGGCTGTGAATAAATTAACAGTAATTTCACAAAAACAGAGAAATGGCGTAAATGAAAAAATAAAGTGGGAAAGGTGTTTTTGCCTTTTATTACAGAGGGAGAAATTAAAGCACTACAGAGACACAGAACAGAGAATGACACTGCACCAAAGATGTAAACACTGACAGATTGACAAAGCTCAGGGATAGAAACAAAAACAAGTGAGGGAAAGGAACAGTGCTGATGCCTCCAGGTACAGCAAGGAGTAAAAAGCAAAGGACAGAGACTGGCTCCTTGGGGTACCCCATATGAAACTTACTTATCAGGCATAACATAAAAAAATCTCTCATAAAGAAATCGATTTCAGGCTTAAACATGTGAGACTGGGACTTCACATAACAGTAGAATGGAGGGGGAGGATGGTGGTGAGTGAACCCCAGGTGAGCCAGATGTAGGAATTGCCAAGGAAGAGCAACTGAGGAGACAGGGGCGATGAGGAAGGCAGGAGTGGAGAGAGAGAGGAGGAGACAGCACATCTAGAGAGTAGTCATGTCGTTGAGAGCCAGATCCAGCTCCTCACTAAGGGCTTTACCCTTCAGTTTCTGAGCGTACACCTCATCTGCATTTCATCACCAGACACAGATCAGATGCACAGCAAGTGAACCAGACACACGAGAAGGACAGAACGAAACAGAGAGTAGAGAAAGAATAGAAGGTCAGACAGAGAACTGGGGTTTGTACAAGCCATCCTTGCTCTAAAAATACAACCAATACATCGATTTAGTCAGTAAACTGGTTAATTAAACTTAATGTACATCAACCTGGTTCAACTATTGTATCAATGTGGTTTAATCAGAGGCCACCAAAACTAATGGGCAGAATGTATTAGAACGTTTCCTTTCAAATGGACCTAAAACATGCATCTCCATCCAGAAGACTCATGCTATGCAGCACTCCACCCTCACTACACACACTTGCACTATGACAAAAGTACAAAACATAGGATATATGCTAGACCAACCAATTAGTCACAAAACATCTGCATGCCACTTAAAGATCTTGTTAGTGTTTAGTTTATTCAACTCACATGGTCACAGCTTAATGTCTCAATGCTGAGAGGTGTACAGTTCACCTCTTATAGTTGTTATGAGTGGAGGCCAGATTAACATCCACTTAACTCCAGTCATGCTAAAATACTGATGATTTTCCCAACCAACGTGAAAAACGGATTTCTAAAAGCATTGCATATCGTCCTGGTTGGATAAAAAAACTGTAATATCAGCCGTAGTAATATCAGTGGGGTGTTCGCATGTGTTGTGCTAGTATGAGTGCATATCTGAGTTATGTATGAATGCTTTAAGTGAAGTTAAAGTGACTATTTGTCACGGTGAACACACTCAAGCACCACCACGAAATTCAACCTCTGCATTTAACCCATCCCACGTGCACACGTGGAGCAGCGGGCAGCTATAAAAAGTGCCAGGGGAGCAGTGTAGCGGGATGGAACCTTGTTCAAGGAAACCTCACTGATTCCCAGGCTGGGACTTGAACCTGCGACCTTCAGTTCACAAGGGCAATGTCCTAACCACTAGACCTTCACTGGCCTTTTTTTATTTTTAAGTGAAGCAACATAATACATAGAACATAATACTGATGAAGAACCAAGTCCACCTTGAAAGTTGCTTTGGATAAAAGCATCAGCCAAATGAATAAATGTAAATGTAAGAACCAACTGTTTGATAATAGCAAAGACAGCTGTAAAAAATATTTTAACAATGAAGTGCACATGGACTACTCCATATGACTTAACTCTTCCCTGTTTGTACATGCAGCACTTTTTAACCCCACTCACTGCATTGTCTGCAATACTTTGTTAATATTCTGCAGTTATTTTCAGTGAAAATGAGCATGCTACACAACAGAAAAATAGAATAAAATGTAAATTATATTCCCAACTCAAATGCGATTAATAAGCAGGAAGAACTGTTAGAAGTTGCTGTGAACGTACCTTCCAAATCATCAATGGTCTTCTCAAGTTTAGCCACAGACCTCTCTGCAAACTCTGCACGAGTCTCAGCCTAAGAAACAGAAAATGTGAAAATCAGCCAAAAAAACAGAGCACAATTAAGGATACACCAGTAACGCTACAACTTCCATACAAATGGAGAGAGCTCATAACTCCTGAAACAAGAATGGAATTCAAGAATTCCTTTAGTGTCTTATAGATGCTTTAACACACTGCTCACCTCTTTCAGTTTTTCAGTGAGCACTTTGATTTCCTCTTCGTATTTGTCTTCTTTTGTGGAGTACTAGAGATTAAAGAGTGGTGGAATCATTAATGATGTGACTAGCATGGCCTGAAAGGCGAAGAATAATAGAGTTTCACTGCATGATTTCTGACAATAAAGAGAGATTGCAGAGCAACCTACCATGGCAGAGGGGAAGCGGTAAGTCAAATATAACAGTGTGGCATGACCAAAGAAAGATTGTTTTCCTTTTATGCTCCTTTACATGCCCAAATAGCAAGGCTTATTCAGTAGTTACATGAAAAACAATGCCACAAGTTTGAGATATTAAATTATAAGAGTGAGGAATTAAAGACCAGCAGTTGCAGTTCCTTGGAGTTTTAGAGGTTAAGAGTTCCTTTTGTAAAGCTTTCGTTTGGAAGGTATTGTCCAAGATGTATCAACTGTATGTTTATGCTTTTAAAGTAATCATACATCTCATTTACTGAGCAGAAAAACCTGTGCAAGGTGCACAGAGTTAACTATCATTAGTAATAATGTGTCCTTTCTTCACAAGGCTGTCATAGTAAATGCTAGTCCCTCTGTTGTTCCTATGTATAACACTTAGTGCTTGGGCTTATCATTAAAATTTGGAGGCCTTGTTGGCTTTTCATCATAACAAAGCCAACAGCTGCTTCTTATCCTACCTTCTCTGCCTGGGCCTCCAAAGACTTCAAGTTGTTGGTGACATTTTTCAACTCTTCTTCAAGGTCACCAGATTTGCTATGCCATAGCAGGAGATGTGGGGACAAATTGAGAAAGGGGAAAGGGGGAGAGAGAGAAAGACAGAAAAGAGAGCTCTTTAAGAAGATGGAGAAAGCAAAAGTCTAAGCTAAGGAGACCCCAACCTGAAGAGAGAGAATAGGTATTTCTGATAATACAACAGAAACCTAGATATTGTTAGGCTTAAAGACATACAGTTGTGAGAAAGTGTGCAAGACCTTCAAAAACAGACTGTGTACACATTAAACTGTGCCTAATTTCAGTGAACAAATGCTTTAAGCAATCTAGGTCACTGATTGAAAAAGATGTCAACCTCTAGGGCATTGATCTCTCCAAAGAAGGATCTAATCAATTGAGGCAGATCTGACCAACCCACAACATACATACAACACAATTTTCTACTCACTATTCACAAGAGAGTTCTGTTCAAATATGATATGCCTCAAATAAGATTTCAACAAGCTTCATAGAAAAGATCTTGGAGTTCATAAGCCTGTAGAGGATTAAAAGGAGTTTCTAAAGACCTGAACCTCAGATATTCTAGAGTGGGCCTCCTATAAAGATCTGTGCAAGACCCTCAAACAACATTAAATCCTAATACAATAACCCTAGAGTGACACCTAAGGATTTCAGTGTTCATGAGTCTATCATACAAAACACTGAACAACAGTGGTTTTTCTGGAATGTTACTGCACAGAAAATAATTGTTCTTCAGAAAACTAATGAGACAAAAAGTTAATAACAATAAAATTCTGTACTGTGAAACATGGTGGAGGTAGTTAAAAGTGCTGGGCTGTCTTACTGCCTCAGGGCATGGACAGCTTGTGATCTAAAGCTCAAAAGTGGTTACATTATCCTCAAAGAGAAAGACAGGGCCAGTCAGTCTTGGCTTCAGTCTTATGAAAGTATGTCATGGACTGAAGCAGAGTGTTCACACAAGAAATCCCAGTTTTCTACAGAGTAAGGCAAAATCCAAAATCCAAAATCCTAAAAATCCAAAATCCAAAATTCTCTAATTTATGCAGAAATTCAGATAATTCCAAAGGTTTCACAAACCCTTCAACACAACTGTACTTGCCTGACATTACAACAGTGCTTACCAAAAAAGCCTTAGGAAAAATAAAGAATGCCATAAAATGCAATAATTTCAACAATTAAGTTATATTCCTTGTTTCCTACAGGAACTATGGCACTTTTTGATATACACTGAATATGAATCACTTTCTCCTCACTTTTCTTAATTAGTATTTCAACATTCTTTCCTAAGGCTTTGGTGGGGCCACCTTTGCTAAGTAGGAGATGGTTCACCTTTAAGCACTTTGCTGAGAGAGGGCAACTCAAAGTATAGCAGCAGAGCTAACCAAAGCAGCAAAGGTAATTAGTGAGTTTTGGCAGGAAAGGAGGAGAGAAAGAGTTAACATTAGCATTTAGGGTGCTCGAGCAACATTCACTCTGCAGTACCTCTTCCTCCCCGCACATCATGGACTTCAAATTCTGGTCCATGAGTCTAAGCTCCTCCTCCAGCTGCCTGACTCGACTGGGTTAGTCCAATATGGGCAGGGAATAGGGAAAGTGGGGGCGGGAGAGGGGGTGGTGTCCCAGGGTGGGATGCGTCCCAGGGTGGGGTGCATTGGTGCATGCATTTGGAAAACAAAGGGAGACTGTGGTTAGTGAACCCTGGAGCTGCTCACACTTGGACTTCCTTTTTCTCAACACAGGGAGTTGGGTGGCTAAAGGACCACAGGCAGCAGGTAAACAAATAAGTTAATTGGGGGTTATGCTGATTCCACATTCTTTTACAACTGTACCTAATTCCAGATTCTTGCAAACAGTTAATTTACTACAAGCCATAAACATTGCACTGCCTGTTGCTTTGGAAGGCCTTTCAGGCACCATAGGCATGCATCATGTTGGGTAATTCTTCATGCAAGATATAACCAATACTGTTAAACATAATACTGAACACATCACACACATTATTCTAGTCCTGGATGCATATTTAGTATGCATAGCCATCTACTGGAAACATTCAAACAATTAAATATCCATATTCACCAGACAACAGAATGAGGACACAATTTACTATTTCTCTTTAACATACAGTATGAATGAACGCACTAGTGTTTAATAAAACAACATAAACACAAATTATATGGTAAATTGAGTCATTAGGTACAAGCAGCAGCTGAGCTGCAGACATGTGCACTGTTGTTGACAGTAAATAATACTCACGCCTCAGCCACCTCGGCACGCTCTTCAGAGCGCTCCAGGTCACCCTCAAGGATGACCAGCTTACGGGCCACCTGCAGATAACACCAAACAACCTCTTAAACACATGTATTACAGAGACAGCCGTGTGTACTGCTTCCAATTTAATCCAGCGAGAATAATACAGACCTAATAGCACTTGCATACTGATTACATGCGTTAGGACTCACAGGACATCAAAAAGAAGCACTACACTAATAAAACAACGAGCTCAATCCCATTTTGGTGCTTTCTCGAGTCTACTACATCTAGTTTAGAATACCTTTGCCTTCAAGAAGCCTTCAAGCAGGTTTTCAACACCTTCCCATGAAATTTACAGTAAATTTGAAGAGCTAATGTGAGGGCAATGTTTGTAGACCAAAAGTGAATGCCGTGTTGACTCTTTAGTGAGCCAAGAGAGATTAAAAGTCACATGCGAACCTGTTCACAAAACTGTTAACATGGACACTACAGTTGGTGCAGAGGCTAGACCCTGAACTCTGCTGCTGCAGGCAGTCAATGACAGCCTTAATGTTCTTAAACAGAGTGAATCCTGCCAGGGTAATCCACTGGTCAGTAGTGTGAGGGCTCTTTCAGCAACACCAGGCTTAAGCCCATGCCACGTCTAAACAACATGCTCCTTAAGCTTATAGCAGTGGACAGACAGATTGAGAGACTTAACTACTGACAGTCTATCAGAATTTGCTTACATTTGACCTTAGAGACTCCTCTTGCATTTCAAACATCTGACAGTAATCTAAATCTTTACATTATGACCTATGATGTGGATACTGGACAACATCCACTGACCACATCAGCAGTCACAGAGTCAACGCAACAGGCCACTTTATAAATCCATTTAAAGACATAAGAAAGATCAGAAAGTCTTTCATGTTCTACATGGGAAAACGGCCTCAAGGACAGGGGGATCTACTGGAGGTCAAATGAACAGGCATTAAAAAGACATTATGCCAAAGTATGGGGGTCTCTTGTGTGTGGTGGGCTAAAACAGAACATGTACAAGTTAAATAAAAGATTCATTCTAATTATAATTATAATAATATCTAAAATAAACATGATTTTAAAAACACTACAAGTCCTTGAGACCACTGATTCAGATCACTTCAGGTAAATGAAGGAGTAACATTATTAAAGGAGTTGCTCAGAAAGTGATTTTCTTCTGTAGTATGTATAGATTTTATAAGATACGACTGAAACTGACGCCCAGATCTATGCAATATTGCATTTACATGTATAAGTAAGGAAAGAAAAAATAAAAGTGTTTAGCCCAGTACTGAGCTCTGAGGTTCACACCTCTTCATATTTGCGGTCAGCCTCTTCAGCAATGTGTTTGGCCTCCTTCAGCTGCATCTCTTGAAGCTCCATCTTCTCCTCATCTTTTGTTGCTCTGTTCTCTATGACCTTCATTCCTCTATAAAACAGGAAGGCAATGTGAGCTTTACTTCGCCTAGCTTTTATATATGACATGTCAAATACTTTTGCAATGTATAAAAATTCCCAAATTGCTTTTTATTCAATGTTTTTTAGGCTGCAATGAACTAGCAAACTGTTCTAGGGTTTCTCAGCTTTTCACATCCCCCTGCGACACTAGTTTAAGCAGTTTGGATAATAAACGATTATAACTGAGTATGCGTTTCAACACGTAGTTCACACATTCAAGAAAAACATGTCTGTATAATTAATGTAATATATAATGTACACTTTTTCATGTTTTTATTCAGCATCACAGACCCACATTTACCACTTGGTTCAAGATTATTTATATTCTTTACATTACAAAACACCAGACTGAGAAGGTCCACATAAAATGGACACATACTCAAAAAGTGTGACTTCGACTTGTGTGTTTACATAATCACATAATCATAATTTTTAGCAGATAAGACGTTTTATTGAAGTCACCTCTCGCTCTCATCTGCAGCCTTCTCTGCTTCCTCAAGTTTCTGCAGTGCAGTTGCCAATCTCTCCTGGGCCCTGTCCAACTCTTCCTCAACCAGCTGGATACGTCTGTTCAGGGAAGCAACTTCAGCCTCTGCCTACAAAGATAAAGCAGCCCAGAGTTAATCACAAAACATTCACAACAGAACCAAACGCTGTGTTTTATCTGAAAGGTTACATGCATCTGGCACTGTAATATGATGAGTATATGATCCATCTTACTCTGGTCTGGTTGGTAAAAGGCAGCATTTGAACAGCTGAAAACCCTTTTTCTAAAGATTTTTCCCCCAGAACAGAGTGACCCTTGGGATACTACCAAAGCAATCATTAAATCATTAGGCAGACATGTATCTTGAGAACCAGTGGTTCGTAAAATACATAACACAAAACATCAAGACATCCTCTCATGGGACACCGAAGAACATTTAACTTCAGATGCCCTAATTACTTTTCAGATAAACGTAAAGTTGATTTACTCCAGGGAGAATTAGAATGAACTATACTAGAAGATCAACAAAGCACATGTAGCTTTAATATGCTTGGGAGTTCCTTGAGTAATCCCCCAGTGTTTTTTGGGGGAAGTGGAAGATACAGTAGCCCACAAGAAAGGCTAAAAGATGGAGAACTAAAACAGCACTATCTGGCTGTGTGGTGCATTGTCAGGATGGTAATTACATCTTTCAAAGCTATGTGTCCTTAGAGAGCTGCAGACACTTTTCTATACTGGCTGTGTCAGTAGCAGACACTGCACACACTGTGATTCCCACACAGTATTGTCTTGTAAAGCAACATGTATGGAATTTTACCTTCTATTATGATCTAAAGAGCAACACATTTTTGATTACAGACAATTCACAGTTCCTCTGCCTGGTGATTTCATTAATGGCTTCAGACCACAAATACTATCTATATGTATCTATCTATCTATCTGTTTGTCTGTTTGTCATATCACTAAATATGAATATAAAAAAGGATAAATATCACAAATTTTCCTTTTTTTGGTAAAATGTGGGATTTATTTTGAGGCGCTACTTTAATATATTTTAATGTTATACAGCTATGCCTAGTAACAGTGTGTAAATAATTCTAACCATCTTGGACATCATAAGCCCCACCTCCACCAATCCTGCAAAGACACACATTTAGAAAATACAGTATAGTTAAACTTATGAGTTACTGTCATTTATATTAGAGCACTACTTCATACATCAATGTACAGTTCTACAACTGCCAAACAATCCCTCATATGGCCCTCTGCTCCAGGTGTAGACAGATAGAAGCAACGGGTCCAGGAAGAAATGGCAATGACTGAGATGATTAGACTACAGAGTTCAAATTCCAGAATTCCAAGTGTCCCACTGAAACATGGGCAGTGGTCCCGTCAGTAACAAAAGAGCCAGTGTTCCTCACTCCCCAGCAGAAGACAATTTATCAAACCCCCCTTCTGTCAAATCCTCTCAGTCTGAGCCAGTTCTTGTCAAATTCATCAGGGCAGCTGTGGAATGCCACAAATGGCATCCCAAATATTCCCCATGGCTAAAATGAGTAATGAATATTAAACCCGCATTGTCTAATTAATTGGTGAAAGGTGAAATATTTAGCAAAAGCAACAATTCCAGAGGCCTAAGCATTTAGCAGGCATTGCTCCCCAGGGTATCGATTACACCTGCACAAAGTAACAAATGTCGATTTTTTTTTCATTGTAGACAAATTTGGCAACTTGTCAATTAATTACATATCAGTTTTCAAAGCTTTAAATTAGTGCTGTTGAACATAAAATTGATTAAAAATGAATTCTGAAAATGTTAATTCTCAGTGAATTGGCTTAGTTATTATTTTACATTTTTAAAAGCGGTGACCAGCAGTCTGAACTTTCTCCACAAACGGGAGAATTAAGTTCTGAAATCACTTTCTGATCATCATGATTACACAGCTGTTTATCAAAATTACTGACAGATATAATCCATAGTGGCAGCCCTACTTTAAATTATTCCTTTAAAGAAAACTGCATCAGAGTATTTTACCTACATTTACAGGTGTTCAACACAAACGGTAATTTAGTGTAACGTAAAAGAAGTTTCTTAATATATTTTTACATAGTATTGTACGGTATTGAGAATTGAGATACTACACTTTGTATCAGTATGTCTTTGTGAAACACTGAAATGTGTTGGGGATGCGTTTTAATGTTTTGTTCACAGTCATGTTGAAAAAAAGTTGTTTGAAGTCCTAGTGGCTCAAAGACAGTGATAAACTAACTCCTAACCCTGTTCCCTTTTCATACCACTAACCTTAACCATACATAATCTATACAGTTTACACTCAGTTTTGAGGTTAATACAGTTTTGCAATTTTCTACCTTAGACCTGATTCCTTGATATGGCTCATGGACTACACACAGTTGGTAGCTGCCAGTTTTAAAGCTTTAATTTCACTTATTTAAAGATCATCTAAAGATTTTTCTAAACATGCAAGTCTATGGTAAGTGCTGAGAGAAATCTCTGTTGGGAATCCCTTACTAAATAAAAGGTAGTCCTTAAAAATAAGCCAATTACTGAGATCTTTCTCCAGAAAGGCAAGCAGTAGGTATGTGATATATGAGAAGTTTGGACATTGCCAAGGTCTTTTTTGCTCTGAGGCAATGAAGAGAGCACAGGAAATGATTAACCTCCTGCACTCTGGGACCTTGTCCAGGTTGACTCAAGCCAATAGAAAAGAAGACTGGGAGGAGACACAGGAAGTGGGAGCAGGTCGACTAAACAGTTCACTTCTTACTGGGTCAAACTATTATGACTCCTACCACAGCGAGAGCACACTTTTTACTCTTTCAGGCTTTTAAGGGCTGAGATGCGAAGTTTCTTTCAAAAAGGCTGTTCCAGATAAGCTGGGAAGAGCCACAGGGTTAGGCTGTGAAAGACAGAGCTAATTTAATCATGTTAAATTCCCAGACTGCATCTGTGCCAACAGAATGTGTTGGGATCAGATGGAACAGCTTACAGCACCTCACCTTGTCATAGTAATCAACATGGGTGGTAAAGGTAAAACCAGGCCTTCATGTCAATACATGTATTTATTAAGGAATCAAGGAATGGTATTGGAATCATGGTCGAATTAAATGACTAGTATAAACAAACCTAATGACTGTCATCAAATGACTGGATGAGGATCAACTCTAGCTTAATGACTATGGTCAAAATAAAGAAAAGGGACCCAATAACTGGCTAAATGAAAGGAACAGTATCAACTCTACTCTAATGACTTTGGCCTAATGAAAGGAACAGTGTCAACATCGACCCAATGATTTGAGCCCAATTAAAAGGACACTATCAGCAGTAACCTAATGAATATGACCAAATAATGCCAATAATGTCTGAGTCAGTGACCACCAGCCTTGTCCAGGCTCTCAAATTGTGCATTAGTCTTTTCCTAATAGTCAAGCTTTTCTTTGACCAGATTAAATGTAACAGAAGTTAAATACACAATTAACCCATTCATGTCCAACAACTTCATTTAATATAAGGAAATATGTTTCATATAATATAATATAACTTTTTTCTGAATGGTCAGCAGCTTTTTGTATATAGTAGGGATGCGCTGATGTAAGATTTGTGGGTCGATGCAGATTATTTACTTATATGTGTCTGCTGATGTTGATACCGATGCCACTGCAACATGATTTTTTTTATAAAGCAGAACCGAAAACTATATAGGCGTGGATTAGAAATATAAAATTTGCACATAACTCAGATTTATTTCTATAAGCTTAAACATAAAAAGAGAAAAATGAAGGATTTTTAGCATAGTATTTTTACAGATACAAATATGAACACACACACATATACGCACATATATATGAACACACACCCACACAAATATATATATATATATATATCTTTTGTTATTGATTGTTATATCCTTTATTTTATTGTATTAGGGCATCTACAGGCTCCAAACGTCTCGTTGTAATCGTACAGTGACTAGCTCTTATCTTCTGTGTGTGTATATATATATTACTTTTGTCTTGATCCGTTTAAACAGTCAGACTCGTTGAACTGATGAAGTGAACTAATGAGTCGCTGATCTATGAAAAGGTCCCATATTTACATTAACGGGTTAAACTAAGCAGCGACACATCAGCGCGCGACCAGCCTGCCGTTAAATCACTATAGCAACCCGGTAACTCGATCTGCACGAGCCAGCAGCACCAGCTCTGTCCTGAAACCGGCCAAGACAAAACACCGCGTATCCGCTCAGAATGGAGTACTTTAGGGCACTGACTGCATCATCAAATGCCAACAGGTCCCCCCCCGGGAGCTGAAAAGACCTGACTTCCTCCTCCAATTCTCCGGTCCACCTTAAATGCCGCAGTGCTCAGGAGTCACACTCCGGCGCTTGTACAGACGCACGGTGCTATTTAAGGTGGGACGGAAAATGTGACCAAGAAGGTAGGGAGGCAACCGCCTTCGCTCCACTTGTCCTATCTCTCACCCGTTCCCTGGCGTGTCGTTCCGCGTCCACCTCCCTCTGGAGGGCTTCTGCGCGGTCCTCTGCCTCATCGGCCTGCTGCTGCAGCGACTGGATTTTCCTCTTCACCGCCTCGATGGACGTTATTCCAGCCATCGCAAGAACAGCTGAGCGGAACCACACGATTCAGTCGCTTTCTGCCTCTCAGAGACCGCTGGACACCTCAGACCGCACTGCACGGGAACCACGCTCTCTTGCAGACCCCACTATCGGTGCACACGGGATTTTCCTTCCACGCGGGCCGTAACACCATGCCCTTTGGTACTTTCTCAGAGGACTGACTGTGTCGCCGCTGCCCTTTTCCCACACTAAACTGCCCCGCAGAAAAGTTGCCCTCCGCGGCGCCCCCGTGACTCCGCCCCCTTCTTATCTAACGTGACGTCATGTGTCACATCACCTCTCAAGATATGGCCCAGTTCAGTAGCCTTTCAACTGCTCACATAAAACACAAGGGCATTAAACGTAGGTGTGTGGGGGGGGGGGGGGGGGGGGGGGGGGGGGGGGGGGGGGGGGGGGGGGGGGGGGGGGGGGGGGGGGGGGG
>JBBPDA010000037.1:3962983-3986961 GCA_037974385.1 Arnoldichthys spilopterus
GTAGCCTTTCAACCGCTCACATAAAACACAAGGGCATTAAACGGGGGTGTGTGCCCCCCCCCCCCCCCGAGCCCCACCCTTTGCTGCAGGTAAAGGACTCTGCAATGCCTTTAAGGTGTTGTGAGGATTTGATTGTATTCAGCCATTACAGTAACAGTGGAATCGAGCACTGATGCTGAATGACTAGTAATGGATCACTACCACCACTTCAACTCATCCCAAAGGGATTGAGCTCCATCAGTCCACAGTGGGCAACTCCTCGCATCCACAGCCCAATGCTGGGGTGTCCTTGACCCCTCTAGTCGACGCCTGGCCCTGAGCAGGGTGACCAGGCTCCATGTGAGGCTGCTCTAGGGGGCCTCTTTCTATTGGCAATGCTATGAAAAGTGTGGACAGCAAGCAGCAAAGTTCACTAGGCTAATTAGAAAAGAGTGTCTGGAGGTTACTGGACATACAGTGCAATTAGTCCAAGTGTGGGCAGTTAGATTTGACCATGGTGGTATATGAATGAAAGGCATTTTTTCCCATGTTCAATACCAGAAGTTCAAAAAGACCTTATTACACCCAGGATTATAAATAGGCAATCTTTACGAGCAGCTGTAAATATGTTATAAGACTTAGATAGCATTTTCCATAAACAGTGGCCTAACTACAGATGTAGTCCGCCTCTCTCATTTCATAGAAAAGGGCTAAACATGATTCACACATGCCTTTGCTATTTCACACCGCTGTCTGGAACAGGCACACTAGAGCTGGAACGCATTACCACAGTTCACTGTAAACAAATGGCTGCATTCTTTTAATTCTTTTCCTTCTTTGGTCATATAATAATAATACAAAAGCTCATGGGGGATATCCATTACACTCAACCACACACTCAAACAATCCCATATATTACTAGGTTGACCCCCCACCCCCCCACCCCCCATACCTCTGTCTTCTAGCTGGTCGAGGCCTAAAAAGTGTGTCAGGATTATTTATGGTAGGCTACATTTTTGGCTCAATGCTCCCAAATGTTTTGCTCTTTGTTCTGCTTTCTGGAAGTAAAACATGAATGTTTTATATTGAAGATGCACTTATACATTTTTCCTGCTTTTCAAAGTGATACAAATGCCCCTGAACTTACACCGATCAGCCATAACATTAACACCAGGGGAGTGGAATATATTAGGCAGTAAGTGAACAGTCAGTTCTTGAAGTTGTTGTGCCGAAAGCAGAAAAAATGGGTGAGTGTAAAGATCGGAGCCACTTTAACAAGGGCCTTATTGTGGTGGTTATACGACTGTGTCAGAACATCTCCAAAATGACAGGTCTTGTGGAGTGGCACCCAAGGCTCAATGATGCATGTGGGGAGTGAACCCTAGTCCATGTGGTACCACCCCACAGAAGAACTACTGTGGTTTAAAGAGTGAATGCTGACTCTGATAGAAAGAAGTCAGAACACACAGTGCACCACCACTGTTACAGCAGCATGAGGGACCTACTCAGTATTAGGCAGGTGGTGTTATTGTTATGGCTGATCTGTGAATAATAGTGCAACACCAAATTAGGACTGAAATAATTCCTTAACTTTGTATTGAAGGCTTTACAGGTCATCCTCCTAGGCATGGATAGACTCTTAATAATGAACAGTGGCGACCAAATGCTTCAGTTTTGACAAGTCATGAGGCTAACAGGATGTGGGGCTATGTGGCACTACTGATTAATACTGTTCATTTACACAGAAACAGAGCTAAATGATTTCTGCAGATGGTTTTTGATGATTTTTGTAACTGAAAGATCACTGTTTAATGGAGGGGTATCACCTGGTGAGTCCAAACGTAGTGACTATGGCATGAAAATCAGTTAGCTTATTCTTAAACCATGGCATGCAGTTCAGTCTTTAAACACTGCAGAAAAGAAAACAACCTGCTGCAATGATTTAGAACACAGGGGCGATATTGCAATGTTGATTGTTATTGGGATGAATTCACTGTGCACTTTTCTAAGCGTATCATTAGCATGTAAAGAACACGGAGCCACTGCAGGATTCATTACAGAGAGCATCATTAGTCCTGTTTAATAGAACCTATTGCAGACAACAAACACTGGACAAAATTCTTTGTGTTCAAAGGTTCTGACAGTATAAGTAAAATGTTTTTTCCTTTTTTCCAGCATATAAAGCTTATGAAAAATTAAAGACGTTTATGCTTATGTATTACTGTGTTAAACGGTATGTATACATCTTTGGTCCAATCCCATCCTGTAAAGAGGTGAAAGGGTGGCTCTGCAGCTGTCTGGGCAATGATGAGCTTGATGAGCGCTGGAGTGACCGGTTTGTGTCATCTGCTGTCTTTAACAGCAGGAAAGGCTTTGCTTTAACTAGAATAACACCAAAGGGGCAGACAATGAGGATTACACATCGGGCGAGAGCTGCTGTGGGAAGGGTGTTGTCATGGAACGTTAACAGGAAAGGGAGGTGATGCTGACAGACTCTGTTTATATTTCAGAGTGATGATAACCCACTCACACTGACACTGTGTGACCCCTTTCAGTCAGCTTTCACTTTTTGAACTACAGTAGCTCATCTCTAGGATCGCACCACATGCATTAGTGAGCTTCGGGTGCCCATGGCCCTGTCCCTGATTTATCAGTTGTTCTTCCTTGGATCACTTTTGGTAGGTACTAATTACTACATACCTGGAACAGACCTGCAGTTTTGGAGATGCTCTGACTCAGTCATCCAGCCACTGATGCATGTGGGGAGTGAAGCCTAGTCTGCCGGGTATGATCCTAGTCAGAGTATCTCCAAAACGGCAGGTCTTGTGGAGTGTTCCAGCTGTGCAGTAGTTAGGACCTAAAGTGATCCAAGGAACTGGTGAACCTGCAACAGCGTCAAGGGCACCCAAGGCTCATTGATGCATGTGGGGAGCGAAGGATTGCCGGTCCGATCTGATCCTAAAAAGGAGCTCCTGTTGCACAAAATGCTAATGCTGACTCTGATAGAAAGGCATCAGAACACACAGTGCACCACAGTCAGAGCTGTTTCAGCAGCATGAGGGACCTACTCAATATTAGGCAGGTGATCATAATGTTATGGCTGATTGGTGTATAATTAGAATAATGGCTCCTTTCTGTGTGGAGTTTGCAGGATCCCTCCATGTCACTGTGGATTTCCTCCACAGTCCAATACATGTATGTCAGAAAATGAATGAAGTAATGAATGAATGAATTTAAAAGTATATAACTGTTATATATATAAAATATCACTATATAATAATATAATTATTTAAATTACTATTATTATTGTATATAATGTATCGTTAGTGTGTGTAATGTCATAGTAAGTGGTTAGCAACCCTGTTTCTTTGACATATCAGTCACCACCTGCTGTGATGACCTCATTCTCACTGTTAGCAGTCCTGTTGAGACACGAGCATGATGACAGTTATAAAAATATAAGAAATCAGAGAGCACATCATCCTGCAAACCGGAGTGAAACACACTCACACTTTAGCTCTCTTGCTATCTTGTCTGAATGATTAAACCACATGCGGCTGAGCTGTAGGTGGTGACAGGCTTTATGAAGTGTTTACAGAATGTGATAGTGGGGAGTGTTTGGCACTTTCTTCAGTGCAGCTGTCAACAGCAAGATTGCTGCTCAGTCCTTCCTGGCAAGGACTAATGGCGTGGTAAGGAGAGCAGGACAGGACCAAGTCAGAGTGACTGACAGGCACAGACCACTGAGACTGAGTGCAATACTGTCTGCAGCCACATGAGGACAACCGAGAAAACGTCAGAGACCTGTGTGGTAATTTATGCTCCGGCATATTTAGCAGTTTATTATGTTCATATGGTGTCACAACAGTGCAGAGGTGTTTAAACAGATGGCCACAGCAAGCATGTTTATGGCATTTAAGTTTTTCCACTATGGTCAATTAATGATGTTTGTTTGATTTGATGTACCAAAGTCATTCACAGTGATATTTTATTTACTGTGTCTTTAAGACTGATACATGTAATGACTGTTCTGAGTGGCTGCCCTGGTTATGCCCTAAAAAGTAGTAAAGGCTTAAAAGCTCCTTAAAGTGAATGAGCAGGACTAAACTGCTGTAGGCTGAATAGGCAGATTTATACAGATGTGAAATCAAAAAAACTAGGGGAAAAAGATGTTTTGCAGTTTAGTTTTTACTAATATGTTCACATATCTAATCAAACTTGAAGATTTAATTTTTTATCATATGTGCCATTTTAGAAATGTTTTTTTTTCCAACATTGTGGCAGTGTAAGCTCTTTAAAAGTGTTAAATCATTGTAATGCAGTTTTAAATATCTGAGTTGAAATTTATATTATTATATATATTATTATTATTATTATTATTATTATTATTATTATTATTATTTTTCAGTTTTATTGAGAAACTACATGGAAAACAATACAAATTGAACTAAGTCATAATTGAAGAAGGTGTTAAAAGTAACATCTGGAGCACCCAAAAGAGGGTCACTCACGTCTGTGGCCTTCTTCTCAGCCTGCTCCAGCTTCTCCTGCGCATCCTTGAGTGACTCCGAGTATTTGTCCAGCTCGTCCTCCACCCCCTTCAGCTTCTTCTGCAGACCCAGCAGCTCCTCTTCCAGCTGAGATGAACACACACACACACACACACATATATATTAGTGTTCTGTCAGTAAAACAAGCTTCACTACCTTACTGCAGTTTCAGTCCAGTGTATCAGGCAGTAACAGATCCAGCGGAACTTGTTTCAGTTCTGCTCAGAAACAAAAACATACAAATATCCAATTCAACACATATACCATTCATATACATTTATATCTGACAGGTCTGTAAATATCTGGACATCTGCTCTGTAGCTTTTCTGGGCTTGTTTTCTTTGCGGAATTTTTCAGTTTCAGGTCACAGTATCTCCAAGATGGTAACTTTACAGAAGAAGCAAAAACATTCTTTTCATGTAAGTTAAAGGAAGAACGATTTAGAAGAAGTGATTTCGGAGCATTTTTACAATCTAAAGACCAGGTGCTGTGTTAATGTAGGAACGTGATTTTCTCTAGACAGCAATGACAGCTGCCCTCAGTGAGCCTAATAGTCCTCCAAACTGTTTTCCTTTGAAATTTAGCAATTTAGCATGCAGGATAAATTTGGGCTTTAATTTTAAGGGGTTCGAAAAATGATATGGTTCTAAAATCTGTTTGGCTTGGCCATGTTCAAGACGGATGCTTCATCTTTAAACACATTTGATCATATGTGTTGACTTAGTTCTGCCTTAATGACCCAAAATAACTAAAACTATCTGCTGTTCATGGAATACTATTTAACCATTATGTTGCTTGGCAACCATAATCTGTCTGTATGCGTTACATGTCTTGAATGAACAGCAGTTAACAGCAGTTGTGTTAAATTGATAAATGTCATTATCTACTAAACTCTGTGGTATTTATCATTGGATTTTATCCATGAATGTGGTTCGCAGCACTGTGGGTCGGAATTCAGTGTAACGCTCGGCCTCTAGTGGCTTTAATAAGGAAAGCTGCACAAACGTTATTCTATCTGAAGCCGGAGGCATAAATCCATGTGGTGCTTTGCTGAAGGTCAGGCAGGCTGAGGATGACGTGAAGATGGCATGAGGACAGGATTATCAAAGGAACGTAGCCACAGTCTCCATGGTGAAAGCCTTCACTGGGCCCGCAGCCGGCGATGCTCACTCTCCCCTTTCAGCACACATCAAAAAAACTGCCCAGCACATTAGCCGGAAGCCAGGAGGCCATAGCATAGCACACAGCAAGCAAGGCTCTTATAAAAACAGATTCTATTTATTGTGTTCTTCTGGGCCTTGGAGACGGCCTGCTACTGTATATGGGAGTAGAAACCACAACTCCGGCTATGAAAATAGACCACGGTCCATGGGCGGCCATGATTAAAGCATCCTGGGTAAACTCATGAGACGGCAGAGCCAGGGCTTTCCTCGATGAACCGAAACAACCCACTTTGATGTGTGTGGAACTGAGGGCCTCCGATTATAAGAGTAAAGTAGGGCGGATTCCCTGGCAGAGATAAAAGGAATCGTTTACCCAAAAATAAACAAATAAATGCAATCTACAGTTTCCCCCTTACCCTGAAACAACCATACAGGTCAAGCTCTAAGTCTGACGTTTGCTTCTTTACTATTACAGTTGAACTGTGAGGCTAATGTTATATGACTAAATGTCTGGATCCCTGAGTAGTGGCTCCTGCAGCCAAACAGGGAACAATATGCCAAAAACAAGCTATATGGGCCTAAGCTGCTGGATAGTTGTTCCTTATTGTCTTGTTTATGACACTAGTTTACTTTAACACAAATGTTCAGACAACTTTACTTCATATTATAATAAACTTTTTATTTAATGTTATTATTCAGTGGATTTTATTTTATGCTGCTATTTATTGTATTTTTATGCCTTATCATCGTATTTGTATTAATTTTGTGTCTATTTTCATGTAAATGCATTACTGTAAATAACTTTGCAGTAAATGCATTTCTTTCTTAAAAGTCCTATACAAATAAATTTTTATAATTAAATAATAATAAAAACATTTTTTAAACTTATGAATTAACAGTATATTTTTTATTAACATAAAAGTTATTAATCTGTGAATTTACTTATTAAAAAGTAAGGCAAATGATTTCTCAACTTTTCAAAGGTTAACTTTGACAGTTTACAGTGAGGTGCACTACATGGGTATAGAAGCCAAAACATTCATAACTCACATAGTGTAATGGAAAGGGAGCAGGGAGCCATGTGGAGTTAAGCTCAAGTCTCCTAAATATTTTATGTGATTTTCATCATTTTTCTTTACCCTCATAGCTGCAGTTTAGAACTAAAGGAGCAAACTTCAGATGCTAAACATGTCTTAGCCAATCTGTGTCAGTAAAACTGGACTTGACATTGCTTTTTTAAGCGCCACCTGCAGCTCCCCCTCTTTCCAAAGTGAAGAGAGACACAATAGACCATAAGGCAGAAATGAAAAGGCTATAAAAAGCCCATTGTGAGTGACAGTGCCAAAGCTGCTTGTGTGAATGCTATGTGCTCCTGATGGATGAGCACAAAGACTCTGCCTGATTTGGGCTCCAGGTATTTGAAGCATCCCAGCTTGGGCGTCACACATGGCCTGGGCCTTTAACATCCCAATGGTGGGACTGCATCTGGGGTAGCATCTGACACCAGACACAGCCTTGATCCCATTGTGCACAGCAACAGTTCCAAGAGGGAAGAGCAAAAAAGATCATGGCCGCAGACATGCTATCATCAAATACCTCTAAGCACGAGTGTTGGTTTAGAATGCAGTAATTCATTCTGTACTAGATTAAAGCTAAATAACAGCAGAGTCCCCGGTTTGTCCCAGAGCTGCATTAAATACGTGGCCATCATTTAGCTGCTGAACATCATGCTGGAAATTGTATTGTATTACACACACACACACACACACACACACACACACACACACATATCCAAGGACTGGCAAATGTTCAAGGACACATGCTTCTGTGTATATACTGCAGCCAGCTCTTCTTACATAAAAGAGCAGAGAGAGCGTCTGAACCCGAAAAGCCTCAGAGGGATAGGTGCCTCTTAAAGAAAGGAAATACCTAAAAATTAGGAGCAGATAAAACTGTCGACTGACACAAAACCATAACAAATGACGGGCAATTTGGAAGCCTCAGCTCTGAGTTGAGTAGAAGCCCCCTCAATGGATGAGCATGATTCAGTGCAAGCCACAGAGAAGTGTCTGCGATATTGGAAGGGCAAAGGAATGAAACAGCGGGAAGGTATAAAACTTGTGCAAGTGATCCGGAGCCAGAGCTTGCTCTTTACTGGGGAGAGTTAGAAAAACAAAAGATGAGGTCAAGAGGGCTCTTACTACCCAAGAGGCCCAGGAACTGCAAAAGGAATGAGGAGAAACAACAGTTCAGGGATGAAGGATGCTTATGACGTCATCTTGTCTGAACAACACGTCTTTTCTTCAGGCGATTTGATTATTGGAATTTCGTATTATAACAACAGACTTAAAGTAAAACATTTAGATTTTTAAAAAAATAGAATAGTTGGTGAATTTTCAGTTACATGGTCCTTTTCATAGCCTATGGCACTGCCCTTCAACACGTCCTCAGTGGTGTTAAAATTAAACTAATGAACTTATTCTGCATAAAATGTCCCAATGGCCCAAGAGAACCTTAACTGTTATTATCCAAATCTTGAACACAAAGGGCCCTAATAGTCCACATGAAGCACTCTCTTTAGGCTCCCTAAAAGTGAAAAAAGAGTGTAGGGTTCAAGTATAACGGTGTCATTCCTACCAACAGCACTGTAAGATGTGAGCAGAAATTAGGCATCTCATTAGCTTCCTAATCTAGGTGCAGATTTATGGATCGAGTCTGGTGACTTATAACTCATTCACACCAAGAATCTGACACCGTCTATAATAAAACTCAAACCCCTCTGGCCCCTTTGCCTCTGCCACTTGATATTATGAGTCGTATTTAGTCAAATAACTGAGCATGTCACTCGAGTCTAACCAGTGGACCACTTAATCATGGGAATAGGATGGACAGCCACACCTATTCACCTCTATACTGGCTGTTTATCACTTCAGTCTTTAATGGCAAAAACCAAAAGCCTTATCAGAAACATGAATGTTGGAGTAACACAGTAAACTGGGGTTTGATGATGTGACCAGAATCTTGCCACCTGTGAATCATGTCTAAAGTCAGTAAGTCACAAGTCTGCTACGATGCACGTTACCCTGCCCGGACAGATGTGTGGATGAACTATGTCTAATTAAGCTGCATCTGGATGGGTGGCCTCATATGCTTGTCATCCTAATTGTCCATAAACCAACCTGGAAGCTGGAAGCCTGTATTCTGAGCCATCAGGAAACAGGGGACACTTTAAGAAACGTATTATTATTTCAGATGATGCTCACTAGTTTTTAATGCTCTAAAATGCTCCAGCTAGGCTTATTAGTTCACAAAAGTCATTTCATTGGGAGAGTCCCACCTAGTTCCGAATTCGGGACACTACACATTCAAGGCCTATGTCATGGTGTCCCATATGACCTGATGTCACACAGTTGGCTCCTGAAGGCTCTTCCTGTCCCCCTGTAGGTCAAATCCAGTGGCTCCACTAAAGTACCTGTTTGCATTTGTCCTCCGCTCCCTTCTTGTCTATCTCAGCTTGCTCAGCCCGGTCTATGGCATTCTCCTTATCCAACTTCAGCATCTGCATCTTCTTCTTGATGGCCTCCATGGCTGCTTTCTCTGGGTCTCTCCTGCTCGGTAAGGGACGTGGAGCGGCTGCACAGGACTGTGAGGCTGAAGTGAGGAGACGGGAACACCGCAGAGGAGAGAGGAGCTTCAGAGAAGCCTGATTGGACAGTGGGGCGGGGCGATGGAGGGGAGTGGGCGCGGTAGGACCGGAGAGGGGGCGCGGTCGCAGTGCTCTCACAAGGAACTCGAGGCTTTTTTTGGAAAGTTAAGCGCTAGAAAAGTCACTGGGCGTGGTCGTCACCGTGATGAGGAGCTGCTGAGGTTTGTGTCCATGTTGAGGTTTTATGTCCATGTTTGGGTGGCGCTGATTTCTCTGTGCACCAGTCTGAGGGCACTTCACTGCATGTGTCACAGCGCGGGTACCTGACGCAAAAGATGACTTTTTCATCCAGTCCGTGCGCTTATGGCGTGTTATGGTCCCCTCCCCTCCACCATGACCACTACAGCTCTGAAGACGTGAGGGAGGATAATGTAATAGGTTGAACTTTTTCCCCAGAAAGGTTTTCACTACCCTTGATCTTCTTAATATGGTAATTTTATTAAAAACACACAATTTCACTTTACTTTGTGTTTATATATATATATGCCTTATGATTGACAGACCCTGCCAAAGACTTTAACATCTCAATGACATAATTTACTTTTTGAGGTTAATACAACTTTGTTGTATTCTTGATGGAAGCAGGAGCGTAAGGATCTGAGCCACTTTAACAAGGGTTTTTTTGTGTTGGCCGGACGACTGAGTCGGAGTATCTCCAGAACAGCGGGTGTGGAGTGTACAAGGTGTGCAGTAGTTAGTACCTACCAGAAGTGATCCAAGGAAGGACAACTGGTTAATCGAAGACAGGGTCATGGGCACCCAAGGCTCATTGATGCATGTGGGGAGTGAAGACCATGTGGTCTGATCCCGAAGAAGAGCTACTGTGGTTTAAAAAGTGAATGCGGACTCTGATAGAAATGTGTCCGAACACAGAACAGTCCTCCAGTCACAGCTTTTCAGCAACATTAGTGGGGCGTGTACACACACACACACAGAAACACATTAGCAAGGTTTAAACATGTTGGCTAATGCTAATGCTTCGTGGGCTCATGGCATTCGTTCACTATGAAATCCAGTATGGCCGTGTAGGGAGTCCTGATACACTCAGATTAGCCGCTAATACACTGTACCTAAAGTACAATTCATCCCGAAGTACAGCATGTTGAGAAATGCAGTGTTCTTTAATCAAACAGATAGTATGACTGGTATATTTAGTATCTGTACTAAAGTTACTAAATCCAACTGAGAATTAAATTTGACTGACGTCATTAGCCTCCTAGTGCAGTGACCGGATACCAACTTTAGCAATCATTTAGGAATCACAGCAACAAGCTGGTCAGTCTTCACAATGCAGTCTTCTAATGTCTGTCCACTTCCCAAGTTCTCATGAGAGAAACCAGAATCAACATTAAAAAGAAAGAAAACACAATAAAGGCAGCAAGATGTCTTTGGAAAAAAGTGAATTTATATGATTTAAGTTAGACAAAGAACTAAGTGCACTTTAAATGGGGAAAATGTTAACAGTTACGTATACACACTTATAAAAACATATTCAGGCACTTTTCAAACCCACTCAATGCAACATAAGTCTTCTGACCTCGCCTGGCTGTTAACATTTTTTGGTATTGTTGTTAATACCAAACACTTTGTTTATGCCATCAAAATTTCTCAAATTATACCGCAAATGACTGTTGTAATCCTAATAGTCTGCTGTTACAATTAGTTCCTTGACGCCATCGGTTAATAACAATGTGGAATTAAACCATTTTGTAGCACCAGAAACTGATCAATAATACTCATGATTTGAAATAAAAATAGGAAACAAAATATGGCTTTTATACTCCACAACAAATATCTGACAGAACTGCCAGTAGGCTTAACTGTTCATACACACAAAACACTGACAAACATTTATTAACATATAAATTTAATAGAAGATACCATTTGTAACACATTTTCTTAGCTTTATTATTCTTTTCTTTCTAAAAAATGATATGTTTTCTCTCTGAATTGTTTCATCGCAAAGTTAATCATTGCACCCATGGTCCAATTGCCACAAAATATGCAGTCGACTGTGCCTGCTTGTAATGACCAGGAGAGAGCTTACCTGACAGCCATTACAACCCACACATTCAAACCAACCATGCCGTCTTTGGAAACGTTATAAACACTGTTATAAACCCATGAAGCCCCGCCCCTTTCCCCAATTTGTTCATTGATGCTGTTGAAGTTTTTCTTAATCCTCGCTTTGGTCAATCTCAAAGACCCCTATTATATATGTATCTGCAAAACGTCTGTGTCTTGGTTAGTGGATCCCCCAACCCAGAAACCATTCACCTCTTTGCAACTAGCTACTCCGCTCACAAAAAATACTAACGTTCACGTCCAAACGTCAACCATCAGGTGAAGTGTGTGTGAAACGAGTAAGCTGAAGTGTGTGTAAAAATGTGAAAAGTGTAGCTGCAGTAAGGACCCATGCACTCTAGATAACTAAATCTAACAAATCTACTACTAAACTTAATCGCATTGCTCTATTAAAAGCGCAGTTACTTGCATACACCGTGCAAACAAGAAAAAAAACAAAAACAGGTGGCGTTGTGAATGTTCATAAAAGGGATGAGTAAACAAAGAAATAAACAACTCAAAAATAGACATCCTTATACATTGCTCAATTTTTACCCATTGCATCTTGTTAATTATTTAGCCCGAATGTTGGTTCTGCAAGCCTGCTAGCTTGTGATCGTTGCAAAACTTGAATAGAAGAAGCTCTCAGGCCTAGCAGCCCTGAGTGGATGGCTCGTGTGTGCTTGCTGTGTATGTTTAAATGTAAGGGGTTGGAGCCTCTCACTGCTCCTGGCCATCCTCCCTCAGCTCTGAGGGCAGGAACTTGTACTGCTGCTGTCGGATCTGGGCCAGCTTCCTCCTGGCTTCCTCCAGCTCTCGCTCCTTCCTCAACATCTCCTCCTGAGCAGCAATGATCTGTATCCACACACAATAAAGTTAACATTCACTCATGCAGGCATTTTCAACAATTCTGCTGAAAGAGGAGGTGCACCTCTTCACTAATAATTCAGCTAATTACATCACTGGGACGTTAATACGTTTTTTTTACAATAAATACATAAGTCTAACTGTAAACACTATGTAAACAGTGTATATATATATATATATATTTTTTTTTTATTGCCCTCCAGTAGAACAGAACATTTAGGCAATGCTGGACTACTGTGCTGAAATGTTTGAACTGTATGTTATTTTACTGTACTTTATAAACCTACAGAAATAAATGTTAGATTTTGCAGTAATGCTAATTTACGTAGATGTAGATTTTTAGAAATGTTTATGTCTTTGCATATAGGTAGACAGGTGCATGAGAAATACTGGATAAGTGCATCACATCAGTACATCCCTAGTTTGATTACAATATGAGGTTTCTTGGGTTTGTACCAATACTGTGATTCTCTGCAATGCGCTGAAAAAGAATCACCAGCTCATTTCTCCTCACCTGAGCAATGCCGCCCACCATCTTGCTCTTCACCATTACGGCCTGGTCATCCTGGGCTTCGAAAGCTGCTTTCTGTGCAGCCTTCACCAGGTTATCTGAAGCCTTCTTCACAGCATTGCCAGCGGCCTAGAGGGACACGCAGTGAGAATGTCTCAGATCTCAAACCCTTCACAAAATGTGAAACAGCTCAGCTCATTGTCCATCCTCTTCTAGAAACAAGAAAACTGATTCCTTCTCAATGTTCCACTTGTCATTTTTGAGGTCATGTAACTGTTACTTACTTCCGCCTACCAGGAATGTTACTGTGGATTATATTAGTAATCTAGTAAAAAAACGATTTTGACAATTAATTATTACAGTTTACAAAAATGGACTTAACTGAACTATAGAATTACAATTATAAAGAAAAAAAGGAACATTTTTATTTTTACAATAGCCAGGTTTATCCAGAACCCAAGTACATATAAAACTGACGAGAATAAGAGGAATGCAGGCCTCCCGACAAGTTTGTGGTGAACCATAACACTGCTTCTGTGTGGACTCTGAAGATGGCTTTAAAAGGCAATGCAGCCAGAGAGAGTGCGGGTGAGAGAGACAGTGAGAAGTTTGCCTATGATTCACTTGAAACAAAACACACGTCTCAGTGACTCCTCTGGCAGCCGTTCCTTAAACATTTTTTTTTGCCTTGTTTTGCCTTTTGAGGCAGTGAGGGCAGAGAAAAGGTATCCTGTTCCTGAACGTGATTCAGAGCTCAGCCTGCTTGTCTGTTAGAGCCTTAGATTCATTCCTTCTTAGTGAACACCAGGCTTTATACTGGCTAAGACATGAGCCAAAGTTTTCAGTCCTGCTGAAGACAAATTACCCAGACAATGTTTATTTTGCTGTATGGCTTTAGATGAATGAACAAATGCAATTTTTCATGATTTGGTTGAGATTTTTAAAGAAAAGCTTTAAAAAAGTGTAGAATGTATATAAAAAGAAGGTATACACCTTCAAAGATAAGATTTTTGGCAATAAAACACACTTCATGATAGCAGCAGACCTGGTTACCCCTGTCCTACTTCCTTTCCTGAAGACCATTATTAAAATCTCACAGCCTTCTAGGTTTTCAGTTACAGGCCCAGAAACAAGCAACACCCCAAATGAAGAAACATGCGATCCACAAGAGCCTGATGCAGCTGCTTCCACAGAACTTGAGGAGCTAAGACTCTGCTGATGGGATGAGAGAACTTGAGATGGCCCAGAACTCTTTTGAGCTTGCCTATGCACCAAACAAATTGCCTGAATCTTAGACAGAAGAGACTATTTTCAGAATCCTAATGAGTTTGCTAATGATACTTGTGGTGATGGAACCAGAAAAGGCTAATGGTTAACTGAAAGCTTGAGATAAATAATGGTTAGACAACAACAATGTGCGGTTATCACGGTTAAACATGTATGTAAATGTTCACAAAGGCTGTGTATGTATTTCCACAGGCACTGCTGTATAAATGTATGTGCTGTTAAAATATACCTAAGTATGAAGTGTCACATATTCCAAAGCCTTTCCCTGTCTTTTCTAAGCAAAAATGGTAAGTGGTGCTGCTCTATTGTGATAAATCACACACCCCACCCCACCCTACCCCACTCCCATAGTTTCAGGATAAGTATAATAGGGTCTAAACATAGAATGGCCTAAGCCAAAGCAGACAGCTGCACGAAGGGGTGCCATGTAACCCTAAAAAACTGAGACTTGGGCCTATTTCAGTCATCTGACGTATCTTCAGCTCCTCAGAACTCTATCGTTGTGTGAAACAGCTTTAGATAATGCTGTTAACATTGATTAGATGAAAATACATTAGTTGGCATGACGATAGATACAAAGCACTGTGGTTCGTCACTCTGGATAAGAGCATCTGCTAAATGCTGTAAATGTAAATGACATTCTAACTGTTGATTACTACCATCCACTGATTATTAGTTTAGTTAATCTATATCTCCCAGTGGCAGTGATGAACGCCACTGAAAGTACAGAGACCACAGCAGAAAATCTCCCTTGAAGTGATGAAGCATTACCATAAAATCCACACCCCCAAACTGACCTGGAGTCTCTTCATGGTTTGTGAGTCCTGGTCAGCCTTGACCTTGCAGGCCACAAGGAGCTGGGCAGTGGAGGCAGCCACTTGCTTGGCTGAAGAGATGAGTTTCTCCTCACTAGCATGGCCCTGCACTGCTGAGTTAGCCGCTTCGCATAGATTATTGGTAGCTGCTGCCACCATACGGGCCTGGAACAAAGAACATGAGCATGCATCCATACATATATTAAAAACAATAGATTATAATAATGTACACAAATAGAAGTGAAGTGAAAATAACTATTTGTCATTGTGAACACCACTGAAGCACCAGAACAAAATGTGACATCTGCATTTAACTCATCAAACGTGCACAGGTGGAGCAGCGGGCAGCTACCAACAGTGCCCAGGAAGCACTGTAGCGGGACGGTACCTTGGTCAAGGGTACCTCATTGGTGCCCGGGCCAGGACATGAGCCTGCGACCTTCAGTTCACAAGGGCAAGGTCCTAACTACTAGACCACACCTGCCCTATAATACCCAATAATATAGTCAATAGACTGGGTTTTAGTCTGTAATAACCTGCAGACTTCACATATCACCTGACTGTCTGTTGTAAACACCAAGAAAGGCTTGGTACTTTTTTCGGTAGTGTCAAATGTCACTCCTGAAACAAACTAAGTAAAATTTCACTTTCTAATTATGTGCAAATGTTTTTGTTTGAGTCTGCTCACTCCAAGACTTAAGGCCTTAAGTGTAAGCAAACTGTATGTTTATGAGAGAAAAACATGTATCCAGTCTACAAAGAACTTACCGCTGAAATGAGACCCTGAGACCACTGTCCATCGTCCACTGCATTTGCTGGGATGGCCCCAACCTGAGCAGAGGGAAAGAAAGAGACTTGTAGCCCACGTTTTTATGTATGCCTGCTGAAAAATAATACTATGCAGACCAATGCCAAAAACGGTTCTCCTGCTCACCTTGCCCTGTGCCACCAATTCTCTTTGAGCAGCAGATGCAGCCTTCACTAGTGCACTGGTGGCCGCTGCGATGGACTTGGCCGCCTCTAGAATCTGCTCCTCAAAGTTCAGGCTCTCATCAGCCTCCTGTCAAATGAACAAATCAATGAAACATGTATATCTGTTGTAGAACAGTCTGAATGATTTTCATCATGATGGGGTAAACGGCACAATGGCAGATGGGTTTGTTTCGGAGGTTGTCTGGAATGAGTGCGTTGGCATGCTGAGAAATCATTCACTGCACAACACCTGAAAGCCATATTTCAATATATCTAGGTTACCTTACGTCCCCGTGCAAACTGCGTGAAGCAAATGAGAATATGCGGACAGGTTGATTCCCAGTAAAATGTAATGTTTAGCAAAAAAAGAACAACTTTAAGGCAAAACATATCTTAATCTTTTATTTTTAAAAAATCTGTATTTTTAGTCAAAATTCCATTACCGGACTACAGCCCTATAGCAAATGTGCTATTATTAGTGTATTACAGCCGTTAATGTGGTATTACATATTCTCCCCAATCACTTGCTCAGAATAAGGCTGATCAGTAAAGCAGAGCAGGGATCTCCACCAATAAGGGCACTGTTACAGATAGTAACCCAGTCTGAGACTAAAGCACCCAGAAGAGGCCAGAGCAGTTAAGCCTGTAGCAGGTGGCAGGGGAGTGAGGGGACAGGGGTGCGGGCAGTGGAAAAAGCCCCCTCACCTTGGGCTTGGCTCGCGGCTTCAGCTGCTCCAATTTCTTGGCGGCGGCTTCGATGGCGGCTGCGGCACCCAATAGCTCATTCTCTGCAATAACAGTGGGGTCCTCAGGATCTACCCACTCCGTGCCTGAAAGAGAAAAGCACAAAACTGGAGATTACAACTAGCAGAGTGTAATTGGCTAGTTTTAGTTAAGTGTATACTGCAGTAGATATGTGATCATTTGCACTGCTTGATAAAGGCACTAGAAATGTTATATTATACATATTACATTCACTGTTACACACACATACATATATATATATATATATATATAATGTTACCTATGCATTCTTTTTATAGTGCCACAGATACAAGTCTATGGATGGATTTCAAACAGGATGGACTGGGTCAGTTTTAAAGAGAAATATAAACAGTCCATTAATCTTCAATATTCAGTTTTGCTCTTTGCTCATTAACTGTCAGTTGCTTAAGCTCCATTTGTCGTACTGTAACAGCTAAATCTCACGTCTGACTTTTCTACCAATTTTTTTATCACTGCAGGCATAAGACTTTAGAGGTTTAGAGGTTTAAGGTTTAGAGATGGCCTGGGCTAAAGCAGACATCAAGGTTTAGAAATAATGCAAATGAAGATCTCAGTCCCAATGATAAGTCTACAGGAAAAGGATTTGCCATGTTCTATCCACTGTCAATCACATGGCATGCATACATACTCACACATACTCGCTAACCCCTCAGTACTTCTACCCTGCCCCATATGTGAAATTCAGACAGGGGTATTAGCACTGTGACGGAGTTGGAGTTTTCATTTCTGTAATGAGAACATGGCTGCTCATGTGATATACAGATACAGGATACAGATCCTTTAGGGACCGACAAAGCACTTAACCCACCGTGCACACCTGGCTTTGGTGAAGTTGTTTCAGTAAATGTTATATAATGGCACCATGTAACATGCTGAAATAAGTGTGACGGACTGAATAACTATGGTTGTGTTGGTGTTACAGCACCTTTCATGGCCTCAGCTGCCTGGATGAGCTCAGTGACCGAGCCTGCTACCCGCTTGGAGTAGCCCGCCAGTTGCTGTTTCAGGTCATGAGTGGGTTTTTGGATGATCTGGAGAGAGACAGCGATTAAGTGAGTTCCTCTACATATTCAAAAGCTCTGTATTTAGTTCAAGATAACAAGCATTACACTGTAATGGGGTGTAATAATGCATAACGCATCTTAAAGCATTGATCTGAATGTGACTATTTAACAGCATTGATTTGCTAAAATGTCAAAACTGATTATGATAATTTATTATGCACCATTTCAAAAAGCCTTGGTTCGCTGTTTCCCTGCTGTGTAAACAGTTCATCTAGTTAAATTTGTTTATTTTGTTTTTTAAAGAATAAATATGAATCATAAGTAAATATTCAGTTTAAACTGAATCATAGTGAAACGTGACGCTCTGATGTGCCGAACCATTACTTAAAAAACTGTAACTTTAACTGGATTTAATCAAGGTTTACACAGTGCAGATGACATCTTTGAGCATACTACAATCATGCTTAAAATTCAAAAGTGCAGATGGCAACTAAACTGTTCAAGTAACATAGCCTTAAATACTGCAATGTGTTACTTTATATTCCAAATGAAATATTTAAAGAAAAACGTTCATTATTTCAAATTGAAATACAGGGCAAGTTTAGGAACATCCAGAAACTTTTCAAGCGTGGACAACTTGTTCAATTAAGAGACTTTCATGACACTACTGCTTCAATAAAGCTTTAATGTGTGTGTGTGTGTGTGTCCTCGGAGCGTCCTTCTGAGTTGTGCTGGTCAGACTATTAGAACAGGTGTTTGTCATTAGTGCGGTGGCTCTGGGGACTGGAAGGCATGCCTCTCTCTACCCATTCAAACAGATGACTAAGAAAAGCCCCAGCCCCAATAACACAGACACAAAATGCAGCAAACCCACAAAGGATTCACACTCACATTGTCACAAATCAAATAATTAGCAACCCATAACTTTTTCACAATCTGACAATACAGAAATCATCATGTGCACACACTGCAATGGTTAAGCTACATGTCAACTGACAACTGCCCTCCTAATGTTTCTTTAAGGCATCATGAACATACACTATTGTTTAACTTCTTTTTTATATATATAGTATTTAATTAAAAAAAATATCTGGACACCGAAATGTGTATATTAAATAATGTAATGATGTCTTTATGGTCATCTCTGTACCAGCATTATGTAAAAAATTTTTTTTATAAAAATTATTATAAATTAAAAAATTATAAAAATCAAATCTGCAGTGAGCAAATGTTCAGGAAAATGGTAATTTAAGTACACAACCATGTGTGACCTATAAGATGCATTACATGCACAAATCCCCAGTTCCAGAACAGTTGAGAATGCAATAAAAACTCAAATCTGTGATATTAATTCATTCATTTTGTAAATATACACAAATTCTAAATTTCATAGCTGCAACACACTCCAAAAGTTGGAAAAAGTTAAAATAAGACTGAAAAGTGCCTGGAACATTTCATGAACACACAAGACATTAAGCAGACTGACTGGTAGAAGGTGAGGTCTCATGACTGAGTATAAAACGTAGCATCCATCAAAGGCTCCATCTCTGGAAGCAAGAATGGGCCTTGACTCACCCCTTTGTGCCACAATCGTGATGGAATTGTTAATCAGTTCATTTCTCAATATAAGATTGCAGAGAATTAAGGTCTTGCAACATCTACAGGACAAAATATCATGAAAAATGTAGAGAATTCAGAGAAATTTCAGTGCGTCAAGAGCAAGGATCAACTACTAATGAATGTGGGTGATCTTCAAGGTCTCAGGCAGCACTGCCTATGAAAACATTACACTACTGTGACAGAAGCCCAGGCTCAGTAGTACTTAGGAAAACCATTATCATTTAACAAAGACCATTACTGCATCAACATATGCAACTTGAAACCGTATTACACAAGGAGGAAGCCATACATCAAATGTATGCAGAAACACAGGCACATTCTCTGGGCCTGAGCTCATCTCAGATGGACCAAAATCCAAGATCATCCCCATGGGTCGGCCTATTGTTACTGATAACCTACACAGCTATTTGAGCCCATATTCAACTGGTGCATCCTGAGCATGGGGCACATCAGTGCCCACGACATGGGAGAGTTGCATATGTGAATGTTGCTTTGAAGGTATATATTACAATTGTAAAGAGACATATGCTGCCATTAAGGCGACGTCTCTTCCCAGCGTCTCTTCCCATGCTTATTTCAGGACAATGCCAAAACATATTCTGCACAGGCTTCAACAGCGTAGCTTCAAAAACAGTGCATGTGCTTGACTGGCCTGCTTGACTGGATCGGTCTTCTCTGAAAATGTATAGTGCATCATGAAAAATCAGACGGTAGAGTCTACGGACAATTGGGCTGTTGAAATCTTATATCAAGCAAGGACGGACAAAATTTCCACTTTGAAAAAAAACGACAATTAGTCTCCTCAGTTCCAAAATGATTAAAATGCGTAATAGAAAAAAATGATGAAACACAATGGTAAACAGGCCAAAATGACCACTAAAACACACTGTTTCTACACAGACTGATCGACGTTTCACCTGCTCAATCATGTAAATTCTATTCTGATGGACATTAAAGTGTGAACCCACAGCACAGCCCTGAGCTGAAAAGACTCCGCCTATTGTCTTAAAATAACAATGTTCTAGCCACTCTGTTCAGCCATGTGTGAGTGGGTAAGAATATCTCTTGGGGTCAAAAGGCTGTTAATCTTTTTGGACACACACACAATGCGGGTACACACTCGTGCAGGTCAATCAACTCCTACTCACCGGCTACCACAGTAAACAGAGGACACACACACACACACACACCAGGGTAACAGAAAGGAGAAAGGAAGTGGGTGAAAGAGTCAGGAGAATACCACTGAAGTTCATGTGTAAATTTGCCAGACATACTTTGTACAGGATTGAGTGTAAACCTGCTGCTGTGCCACTACTTAGTCTGTCCAGAACCAGCACTACAAGGTAATCTGGACAGACAACCACATTCTGGAGAAAGCTGAAGACAAATGTAGCCAAATGTGACATTTATGGCATATCTAAAAATGGCAATAAAAATACACGACTGTAAAAATCATTACACTCAGTTGGAAATGTTAATCTGCTCATGGTATAAATAAATAGAGTGGGGCAACACAATAAGTACACATACTGTGATTATGCTGCTACATACTGCGATAGGGCCATGCCAACACAATGATGAGCACTTGATGTGAATTGTGTAAAATCATTATTCCAAAGATGCAGCCCTAAATCAAGTCTAATGCAGTAACAGTGGTGCTTTATGCTAAGAACAGGTCAGTGTGGGGTTGCACGGACACATGGGTTCGCTACTGCTTTTTACTGCCACTCTGAAATAACAAGCAGCTCAAGGTCAAATGACACCCCAAGCATTTCACACATGGTTTACCCTTAATGACACTTCTGGGGGTCTTCAGAAGTTCTCTCTCTGTGTGTGTGTGTGTCAGGGTAAGAAGACCCCCTTAACTGTTGAAGCAGTAAACAAGCTGGTTGATAGGGGGCGCTAATTTAAACTCACCACAAGCACATGCTCCAAAAGACCCAGATAGCCATTGGCGCACTCCGTCCCAAAACGCAGGGCACGCGTCTGTACCTCGTTGCTCACCTCAGGGTGGTAGGCCGCTTGCTGAGGAAAAAGGAGAAAAAAATCAAGGAAATATTGAGAGAGAACAATGAGACTGTGAGGAATGAGAAAGCGGGAGGGAGACCTCTAATGGGTAAAAGAAACACAAAAGAAAAAACTTCACAAAATTCCCTTACTCATCAGAGGACCCAGACATTTTATTTGTCACCTTGCAAGAGTGCAACATGTCGGCGATGGCCCTTCTGCTCAGGTTGGCCGTGGCGATCACATCCTCCTGGCGGCACGAGTTCCCAGCCGCCACTGCCTTTGCTGTGGCCAGCGTGATACCTTTGGTCATGCGGATAAACTCCTCAGGAGTAGCAGTCTTCGGAGGAGGATCTGGACTGCTAAACACCTGAAAAATAAAAAGGAATAAAAGACTGGTCACCATAAATTCACCATAAAACTAAAGTCTCTGGTATTTAACCCTGCAAAAAGACTCCAAAGAAAGACAATCAGGATTACCATTAATATCCCTACTTATGTAACAGGACAGTTCCTGTAGCCTAATGTAGCCTAATAGCTCCTTGGTCAACATAAAAAATAGAAAACACCACAATACATGCTAATGCTATTTATGTTTTTTCATGCTGCTCCTTTAAAGCTTGTAATCTTATTTTACGTAAATAAAATGCAAAAGTTTAGCACTTTTATACGCTAAAGCAGAGGTACCAAAGCTGAGCCTCAAAGCCTAAGATTTTTCCCTATCCCTGTGTTCAAGTTTGGTTTGGGTGAAAACCTGACCTGTCTGTAGGTTAGACAATCGCTAATTTTAGATCAGGTTTGCAATTGTATGATGTGTTCACATACGGACAAGCAATTTAGTGATCACGCACTAAAAGAATGCCAGTAATACGCTAGAATGGCCTGATTACTCAAAACCATATTTGCATGAATTGTCATACTACCAAACGTATCTACAATGTTTAAGTGCTTTAAACTTAAATGCATGGGTGTAAAACATGAATGACTCTCACAGCGAGCTCCTGTTTGATGTGCTCAATGGTGGCCTCCAGCGCCCTTGTGCCTTTGGTGGCCTCGTCCTCCACTGCCTTCACAGTCTTCAGCAGGGATGTCACGTTTGTAACCATCACCTAAAAAAAACATTGCCACAGTTTAGTAGGACACTTCATGCCAGCCAGCACATGTTATAAAATGCATGAAGAGTGCAGAGAAGACGCTAAACTGCACAATGTGAATCACTTGTTTGACTGGTGTAACATTTGACATTTTGAGGTTCCCTACACCATGACCTCTTTCCTCTCTTGTCCTGAGACATGCCAACCATTCTCTCTGCTCAGCTCACTTACCACACAAGGATTTCCTACTAGCCCCAAGTACAGGGGTGGCAGGAGGGAAGAAAAAGTGTGTGTGTGTGTGGCTGTATGGAGATAGGAGTAGGTGGTCAGGCTTGAATTACCTGTCTCAGCTGTTGACAAACTCCATAGCATTGAATATATGCAGATAAATGACCACTGCTCTCACATTGAAAAGAATCGCAAAAACGTGACCAACTCAAAAGGAAACTGTGGATCACATGCTTCTATGATGCCAATGATGTGTGTGTGTGTGTGTGTGTGTGTGTGTGTGTGTGTGCACTTTATGAGGTGACAAAATATAAGTAAATGAACTGTAAAAAGTATCTTTTTACATTCTATGTTCAACTTGATCCTCACTACTAAAACATGCTGATGACAGACGTGTGGCTGTCTATCAAACACTGATATATGACAACAATCTTTCCATCTTAGCTGACAGCTTGTCTTTTTCTTGCTCACTGGTTAAATGTGAAGCTGTAAAGAGAGATGTCACTATCAAATGTCATCATGTCAACTCTTCTACAGCATCATCATCACAAACAACTTTATGGTGTGAATATGCCAAGACTATGAACTGCTGCAGTTCATATTAACTAGAGTCCACCAACTACACAATGCAATGCTTTCAGTTGTCTTATAAAAATACCCAGAAAAAGTAGAAAAGTAGAAGAAGTGATGTAGTCAAACGAACCGGAGTGAAGGAATAACATTTAAGAATGGTGGAAATGGGGGAAGAACATTCTAGTGTTTCCATGGTCACTGTTCTCTTGCCGTCAACTTAACGGGTTACTGTGCACATTTAGTTCATTTAAGGAAAAATAACAATTAATCATTAATCATTCAGAAAAAAACGACTCAGATACACTTCTTCCAGGGTTCAATCCTACCACAGGCTTAAAAGTGTGGGATGTTCAGAACCAAATGGGGCTACAGGTTAAGGATAAACTTTCTAAGTCTGAGTTGTGGAAAATGCGTAAAACTTCTGCTAATTAGTATTTGAAGAAAAGGAAAAGTGATTACACTTTTTACACTGATGCCCTACCTTGGCTGAGTTCTTGAGCTGTAACATGGCAGGGTCATCATGAGGTTTGCCAGCTGCTGCCTTGGTGGCTCTGATGAGGTCACCAAGAGCCTTGGCCACGTCTTTAACTGCGTTGATCAGGACAACCTGCAGCAGAGAGCACAGCTTTGTTACTGCAAAGGCATAGGCAGTGAGAAGACCAATACTGGCATCTAGTGTCCACACACACACACACACACACACACACACACACACACACACACACACACACACACACACACACACACACACA
>JBBPDA010000037.1:3987077-3998453 GCA_037974385.1 Arnoldichthys spilopterus
CACACACACACACACACACACACACACACACACACACACACACACACACACACACACACACACACACACACAGATGTGTACACCACTGAATAAAAAAGAAAAAGAAGTGCTTTACCTACAGAATTAGTGTAAGTCAATAGGTAGACAAAACATTAACAGGTTGAGTATGACAACACACAGTACACAACACAGACATACAGCACATTAAAAATGAAATCTGATGAATGAGTCCACAAATAAACACATGGAGAGATTCAGTAGTGACATTTTACTATCAGCCATAACATGAAAACCATATTGACCCTCATATCGCTTAAACAGCTGCTATGAACTCCTGAAGACCTCTGAAGGTGAAAAGTTGCAAAATGGGTCCTTGATGGATCAGACTGGTTTGTCGAGGACATCCCACAGATGCTTGATCTGATTGTGATCTGGGAACTTTGGAGGCCATGCGAAGACCTTAAACAGTGTGTGGCTGGGTAGGTACAAAAGCAGCAAGCTGAGATGCACTTCTCACTTATTCAGACACCTCTCTACCACAGCCAGCATGAACCTTTTTAACAGTTTGTGCTGAAGTATCTCTTCTGTGTAATTAGACCAGACCAGCTAGCCTTTGCACAGTGCATGCAGTCATAAGCCTTGGGTGCCCATGACCCTGTTAGCAGTTCAATGTCTTTCCTTCCACCACTTCTGGTAGTTAACATATAATAACCAGGAACACACCATAAGACCTGAAGATGTTCTGACCCAGTCTTCTAGCCATCACAATCTGGTCCCTTTCAAAGTTGCTCAGATTCTTACTTGCCAATTTTTCTGCTGACAAACAACAGCTTTCACAAAAAATGGACTGTTCAATGTAGCAGGTGTCAATGTAACAAGATAATCAATGTTATTCACCGTCACTGGTTTTAATGTTGTGGCTGATTAGTGTATATGAATGCTGGGAGGGAATACACTATAAACACAAAGCTCCATGCCTTTAAAACTGTTAAAAGTGATCTACATTAAAGTGTATGTCCAACTGTGTACAACTGTAAGCCTTCAAGAAACCGTGAAGCTCTAGAATGAGGACCTCTTGAAAAGAGGGCTGTATCACATATTTACAATATTTTAACTGAAACAGGAGAAAAAAGAGGTATTAAAAAAAGCTCCCAGAAAAAAGCTATTGAGTTCTTGAGACTAGAAAGTGTTACAAAAAATTTAAATAAATGATACTCAACTGAGTTAAACAGAATATCTCGATTGACAGTCCTGACTTAAATCTAATTGAAATGCAACTACAGAAAATAAAGGTTTCACTACTAAATTCCAAAGCGTTCACATGGCCAAATATGACCATGATAATTAAATCTATCATGAAACTGTAAAACATTTAGGAGTTTGCAAAATGCGTAGGAGCGACTTGTAGACTACGTTTTATTTTTCTGAGTATGGATGAATGTGATGAAGAACAGCTTTTCTCTCACAACTGTATGTCCATGTCTCAGTGCTGATGAACACAGAAAGACAGACAATTTTGAATGAATTTCCAGACACAAACAGTACCCACATCCTGACCAAGAGGAAAGCCACAGGAAGAATAAAGTGCCTTGTATGCCAAAGGAAAGAGGAGGAAAGAGAAAGAGAGTGCAACTGAGTGCAGCAACACAGACAGCCATGAGAGTAAACAGAGAGAAAACAGGCCTTTATGAATACTGCAGTGATGGTAAAACATATTCTGGTGACAGCATCAGCGTCACTAAACAAAGACAAGAGCCTCACAGAGCCTGCGTATATCAAAAGGAATTCTGCAGACATGCCTCTGAGGTCACGGAGAGTGAAGCCATCAGCATTAAAGTAATGGCACATTTTTAACAGCCAGTGCACACTGCAAAGCCATTACCACTAACTAAAAGGGTATACGCTTAAGAACAGTGTACAGACTTTTTCAGACAGGCAAAGAAAGACAGCCATACCTGTGTTTCAGGGTCCTCAGAGCCCAGGCTGGCTGCGCCAAGTTTGACCACATCAGCCAGTTTAGTGATGGTGGTGACTGAGGACTGGGCTGCCTGGGCCAGTTTCTCCTGACTGGCTCCTGCTCCAGACACCAGCAGCTTTGTGTCCTCAACAAGAACTTTAGCCGTCTTAAGGATGTTCTCTCTGGAAGGCAGGGAGGAATACGATAGGATAATGATACTGTTGCAGCAGGTTATTCTTTCTTTAATTGATTAACTGCTAATCGACTAAACTTTCTACACATTTGCACATCCATTCAAAGTTCTATGTGAGCAACCATTTCCTCTTTAATGTTATAATGTAATTATAGAATAATCTCTGAATTGCCACACAGCTTAGACAAAATACAGAGCAGTACAGACTTTATATGAAAATGAAGCATTGATCATAAACTCACATAATTTTTTAAAGAAAATGTTGACCAAAAGCTGCAGCTCTAAATTACTAATACTGAACTGTACGAGGTATGGACATGATCCATTTTTATTAGAGCGTCACTGAGAGTCAAGGCTTGTAGTGCTTAAAGTCAACAATGCTCTGTTGAGTCCCAATACCTTTGTCTAAATAGTGTAGTTACATTATCCTCAGAAAAACTGACCACATGATTTCAAAATTTATGAACGTTTATGAATACAAATTTCACAAAATACATATACAATGATTCAAAACTATTTTAATAAAAATATTTTAGGATTAGAACTATTTTAGAAGAATCAAAGTCTCTTTTAAAGTGCAGTGGCTAACCTGTGGTCAGCAAAGGTCTCTGCGTTCTCCCGATTAAGTGTGCCTGCTGTGGCGAACATGATGGTGGTATCAAGATCAGCAATGATTCCAGCCACAGCACTGGCAGCGGTGATGCATGCCTGAGTGCCACGGTTACCGGCCTGCAATGCTGCCAACACATGAGACACCTGAGAACAAGAGAGAGAAATAAAGGATATTGTGAAGAAGAGCCTTAAAGCTATCTAGTCAACCAGTGAGACAACAAAGTCTTGGTATTTTTAGCAAGAATGAAAACCAACGAAGAGAACTTATCTACTGACTTTCTCTGAAACTTTGCGGGCACTGTCAATAAGCTCCTTTTTGGTGATGGTATCGTTGGGACTGCACTGCAGTGCTCCTGCCTTAGTGACGAGCCCAGTGCAGCTGTAGCCCAGCTCAGTCACCTGCTTCTTAATGTGGGAGCCAATCTGTAGGAGTAGAAAAGGAAAAACACTGACTAACTGCACGAATACAGACCCAAGCATTCACTCGCAGCTGCTATAGACACTTTTAGGCAGGTGAAAACATTTTTGAACAGTATCCAGAGACACTGTAGCAAGGTTACCTCATCGTTCTCAGCAGTGATGGCTGCACATTTGGCCTCTGATGCCAGGTCTCCAAACTCAGTAGTCAGCTGATTGGCCAGGCCTCCCAGCTCATCAGGGTTGGTGTTCGACTTGGTAACCTGGTATCAAAGAACATTAATATCAAAAACCCTGGATATCCAGATTTGCACAAACACAATCATAATACTAGTATGTAGCAGACAAAACTGTCAAAACTTATGTTACACAGAATAACTAATAATCCTTAAACTGGTATGTTGATAATTATCATATAGTTATGAGAAAATACCAACTCTGCCATCCCCCCATGTTAAACTGCATAGCAATGCTTCTCTGACAGAAATTTGCACTAGCACACAGGACCCGCCCTCAACTTTTAATTTTTGCTTCCAAACACTTGATTAGAAAAAAACGCACAAAGTCAAACAAACTCATCAAATGACATAAGTATAATATAGATTAACTGCTTGTTCTTCTCCGAACCTACTGAGTAATATGTTTAACATTAACACTAAAAGATGATCAGAAAAGTTCAAGTCAACGTTTTTGACATTTTTGGAGAAACTGAACATCCAGGGCATACCATCTCCTGCACGGTAACAGCGATGGCCTTGGCTGTCTTCACCATGGTGGTCTGATAATCCACGAAGGTGCCTTCAGGTTCCACTCCAGTGTCCTCCATCCTGTTGATGGCCTGGCTGATAGAGTCCACCATGCCACCTACAGCCCCTGCTGCACCGGCTGCTTCGGTCAGCGTTCCAGCCAGATCGTCCACTGCCTCCTTCATCATCTGCACGGCTTCCTCCAAAGCGTCCTGGGTGTGAGCTGCCTGTGAGGCATTAAAATAACTTTTTTAAACTTTTTTTTTTTTTAACTACAGCAGAACTTCTGTGATTACAGCATTTAATTAACTGAATGAAGCTGGATGGAAAGTATGCAATAATATATTGACTTTGATGTCTTACCTTTGTTGAAAAGATCAGCCCTGTGTCATGTGTAAGGTGTACCTACACTTTCAAGTTGTCCAAGTAAAACTAAACATAATTCAACGAATGCCATATTTTTTCGGAAAGATTCAGGGAGGTCAGGGCTCATATCAATTCTTAAAAAAATAAAGTACATTATCACCTTCGGGTTGCCGCCGGCCTCTTTGGCTGTGTATAGGATCTGTAAGGCAGACTCTGCCAGGGTCTTGGTCTGGTCCAGCACATTCATTTGCTGCTGACTATTCAGGATTTTTGAGGCTGTGCCAATAGCCGCCATGATGAGTGGCTCAAAGTAGCTCGCCATCTGAGAGACCTGCAAGACCAAGTGAGATCAAGAGAGACATTCAACAGCTGTGCATTACCTACACACCAAGACAAATGAAGTGCAATGAACATATATTACAGAGACTACTATGGCTACCGGTCATGGTCTGTGGACTGCTACTGTAAAAACACCAGAATAATACGGTCAGTATAATTTTTTATAAGTTTATGTGACAATTTTACATTTACTGTTCTGTTCGAATTTTCTTTTACATTAGATTATGAACATTTTTTAAAGAAAACGGCTAACTTTTCACATTTTTCCAAAGATATGCCAACAATATATGTGTCACACAACAGCAAAAACTTATTTTCTGAAATGAATTTATCTTAAAATAAATTCTTCCCTTGCCTTTTTAAATGAAATTTTCTACAGCACAGAACTGTCAATCACACAGTTCCCTCAGTAGGTTAGACTTACGTAGGCCCTCCCTACAGCCACTAATGCTTCAAGTCTCTCCAAGCTATTATGCTAAGAAGGCGACTACTAGTAAAAGTTTTCACTAAAATAAATGTGCAATGAGTATTGGAGCATTTGACATGTACTGTACCTTGTGTCCCAGCTGTGAGGCATCAGAGCGGGCTGCAATGGCCACGGGGTCAATCAAGTTGCTGATCTCTTGCACAGAGGCTGCCATTTGCTCATGCAGAGCCTAGGACAAAGTGGACAAGAGTATTTGGTCTCATACTTACCAGTGACTGCCAGTCAGTCTATGCTACTACTAACAGCAATCAACAACATCCCTTATATGTTATTAATTTTTGGCCTTTATTCTCAGAGTGCATATGATGTGCATGTTTGTGTTGTCGCACACACCTCATGAGAGATATCGTCTCTGGGTGGGAGCTGCTGACTGATGGCAGCCAATGAGGCTTGGTCCACTTCACGGATACAGTTATTGAGAACTTCAATGGCCTCGTCACATTCTCTCTGGCCTGGGGCTTTATCTCTGTCGGTTTCAACACAGGCAAGCATTAGTACCAGCAATTCCAGCTGTGCTCCAGTGACTACATACCAATGGTTAAGCAATAGCAAAAAGAGCTACTGAAGGGAGAAGAGAATTAAGGTTCAAGAAGCTGCATTCTTAATAATAAACAAATTGAAGAAAAATGCACAAAGTTAGAATAAATGTGTTCTGGTCAAACAATGTTTGTTTTGATACCAGACTGGAGATGTTCCAGACACTGAATCCAATATCTGAACTAGGGTAATCAATACAATTCAATACAGCATACTAATCGAAGACCAGTGCTCTGTTAAGATACCCATGTCCTGTGCTAGCAACAAAGTGCATAAACATGACCTATGTACCAGAGTGGACACTGTCATATACCAAAATTCTTTGTAGGATGATGCAACACTTAACTGTATTGCACTTGGAGGTTTTCAGGCTAAAGTCACATTAGTTTTGTTGGTTAAAGAAAAATTGTACTGTCCAGCTCGTGATCTACCAGTGGTATTGCCTGCCCTCCAAACCAAGTAAAAATACCTCATGTTGGTAATAAGCTTCTTGATGGAGTCGGACACGGTCCTGGAGTGGCCAGCCAGCACTGACCACTTGGGTGGATCTTTGGGGTTGACAGCCAGTGAGCGAGCTGTCTGAATCATTCCTGTTGAGCTCTCCAACATGGTTCTGGCTGCTGCCACTATGGGTTCCATGGCAGCCAGACCCTACACAAACACAATCAAATGCATGAAGCTAATCATGTTAATCTACAGACTTAATGCACTGAGTTTCTGGTTCTACAATCTACAGTCTAATGTTACATAATCACGTATTACGTAATTACTCAAACAATCAATGTGTTTACCACTTAAGAGAAACACAAGTTATCAACAGAAAGTCTATCAGACTACACAACAGCATTACAGTCCTAAACAGCAGTTAAGTATCCCATATATCATATAACACTAATTTACGCAAAACTCTCTTTTTTACTGATCAAGATATTTTGATACTTACATTTTTAACTAATTAGGATTTTTTACCAACAAAATTACATTGAGCACAGTGAGTAGGAAAGATGTGGGTGATTTATGGAGTAGGAGTTACCTCTGGGCTGATCTGGGCAGGCACACTGGCAAACTCTGGGTTGGAGGCAAAGGCAGTTAAGTTATCCACAGCCTCAATCAGTGGCCCTGTCGCAGCCTTGCATTTCTGCCTGTTCTCCTGGTTAAAAGCTCCATCCAGGGCCTAAGTAAGAACAAGAACAGCATACACATTCACACTTCCTCAGATAAATGCTTTCTTAATCCCTATTTTCTGCACATATGTGGCATACATGTCTAAACAGTGCACACTCATATTTCATAGAGAGCCTTTAATAAAACGAATATACACTCACACAAAATGTAACTGTGTCAACACTCCAAAGAAACACAAAATATCCTCAAAACACTCATACTCCCCAAAGCTTCTCCAAAATACAAACACACAAAATTCACACAAACTCCCAAGGTTGCCTAAGAGTTGGAGCTTTTGATCTTAAAGATTTTTTGATCTGAAGAGATAAACTGAAGTCTTTTGTCGGCCCTTTTGTGAACCTCCAGGGACTGCAGATAGAAGGGAAGAGAGAACACTCACTTTGATGGACTTGACAAGGTTGGCTGTGCTGTTTGCCACTTCTTTGGCACTTTGGACAAACTGTCGCTTAGCAACAGGGTTGGATGTTTTGGAGGAGGCAAGGCGGCAGGCATTGCAGAGGGCGGAGGTGTGTTTGGCAACAATAGTGGCAGCAGAGAGGACCTAGGGAAATACAAACATGTCAGCACACGACAGAGGAGTTAGCTAACATTTAAGGAAAGGTTTTTTAACTAATGTTAACATATTTGGAAATCTACTTATTTCCCTTACATTTAATAGTTCTGAAAGCTTTGGGATTGTACTGTGACCCTGGTTCCCAGCAAGAGTAACCTATATCACAATGGGAACTGCCCCCTGTATTGTCCACAAGCAATATTCTATGTAAAATGTTTCCATAATTCAGTAATGTTTTGTAATAGATTCCATTAAAGGGAAGTAGACCAAGACAAAAACAATGGATCATTTTTTCTTTATCTCAGCAGTATTGTACATATACTTGTGTAACATGTGGATCAGTGTGTAGTAAAGTGCTTCTGTTCTTCAGAGGAAAACCGGGGAGGATAAAAGGTAGATAGTTTGACTGGTTAATCCACCTGTAGCATTGTGTCCCCAATGAGTTAATAATAACGCAACGATCTGACTGACAATTTACATCAAAGCTAAAGCCAGAAAACACATTTTCTTTAGCAAAAGCAGCTTAAGATCTACTTGATTTAAGGAAGGTGAAATAGCATCTTCAGCACAAGTCGACGTGTGCCTTTCAAAACTGGCAAATAAGTAAATGCAGTCATGCCACCTTATTCCCAATACCCACATGGCAAGCTGAGAACGACAAGGCAAGTAGACTTAAAAAGTAAAATAGTTGTTGACTTTTCCTGCAAATCCTGTAAAAATGCCAAAAACCTCCTAACAGAGCAATGAAGAGACACTGAACTGTGTTGTGTGCACATTTCTTCATTTGCAGTCTTACAGAAACTCAGGGTCATCAGATGCTCTGTAAGTAGTCTGGTGAAATAAAGAGCTACCTGTTGCAACTGAGCTGCCAAGTCATTCAAGTAACCCTTGTAATCCCTGGTTACAGTTTTCAAACCACAATTTATAATCACATTAGCTCACCAACATTGAATTTTCTGGCAGAAATGAGTGTTTCACCTGTGTCAGTATGACCTCTGGTGGTCTGAATGGAGTTTGCACCCAAGGCTGGACCAACTGTGCTACTGTTATTGTGGCCATAATCACAGGCAAAGTCAAAGCTCCACCTTCAGGTGTATAGGGGAGCCAATTGTGGGTTTTTGCACAACATGCCCCTTTAAACAGACTCAGAAATGGAGCATCTTTAGAACATTTGTCTTTCTCATCTGAAGTCAATAGGCAAAGTGTCAGCCCTGCCAACTGGCAGGAGGGGTAGGATGGCCTCCCTACTGGAGGTGACAGGCAGGGGGATTTAATTAATAGGGAGACAGAGCTAGAACGCTTACCCTCTTTTTTTTCTTAGCCCGTTTCTGCATGGTGGCTACCACCAAGCCAAAGAAGCATTTTGGGTCCACAGGTACATCCAATAGAGGAGACATTGCAGCCTCCCCTGAAATGAAATCAAGGCCACGCTCTTTTGGACACCTGTGCAGCCAGATATAGAGATCTGCACACCATGCTCACCAGGAAACTACACACAATTTGTCCTACATGACTATCGAAAACCACTGCTGACCATGTCAATACAGTCAAACACAGAGACTGGATGAGGATCGTCACAGTTAAAGCATTGCTCCATGAGCATGTGGCTTTCTCTAGGCACTCCTTGAAAAGTGAAAGCAGCTGTTTAGCAGAGCACTTACGAAGTCTCAGATATTGAGACAAGACTATTTCCCTGAAAATATCCAGCAAAGGGGCGCCAAGCTTACAGATGTGCAAATCCATGTTGCTAGCGTGGCACTGCGTGGCCTGGCAGTGGAGGCCTAGTGGTTAGGACATTGCGCTGGGGAACTGAAGGTCGCAGGTTCAAGTCCCGGCTCAGGCACCATTACCGTCTCACTACTCTGCTCCACGTCTTGGAAGTCGCTTTGGATAAAAGCGTCAGCCAAATGAGTAAATATAAATATAAATATAAATATAGCTGAGGATGGTGGATCTTCAGCCATGCCACACTCTCTACATCTTTACTCTGCAGCTTGTGCAGAAGTCACGAGGAATTCATAACTACCCTCCTCCACTTCAGAGATAAGGCCAACAAAGGTTTGTCCCCTGAATTGGAGCCACCCGACTCAACTATGCAGAGTTCAGTGGTAAGGCTAATGTCCATTTCCTTCATTAAAAGAGAAGCAGTGTCAAGCTGGAAAACCTCAGCTAGTTTCTTCAGGTACCTGATGACTACCTGCTGAGACAGATGGAGGGAGGATTGCTGCCATGATCCTTGCCAGCTAGCTAGCTTGGCAGACTAGTCTGTGCTTGCAGGCCTAAAGACTGAGCACACCCGGAGTGCACTAGCTGGCGACTTGTTATTTGCAGTTACTCTCTGAATACAGACTAGGAAACATGAGATAAGGCAATATTAGCACAGGTAGTCTTTGTCAGTCGAGTTGTGAGGTCTCTGTATGAGTAGTTCTGTTAGACATTCTCATTACTGTCTGGGGGCTGCTGGTTTCTTGTGTGTGTTTTAGACTGAATATTCAATATTGTACTGTGGGTAATGGGCAAAACAAAACAAATCCACTACTTTGTGCAGGTCATAAACTTTAGCCAGCTATGGCTAGTGCAACAGGATATTGTTTCTAAAGACAATGCAGTTTGTTGTTGTTTTGCTATAGCAGTAACTAATTATATTAAAAATAACAGTTAGTAATGCAATTCATAACATTTATATTCTGCATAAGCAGGTTGAAGTCTGGAACAAAGTTTTGTAATATATATATATTAATTAATTTCATTTAATTAAAATCATAATACATTATGATTTAACATATCTGCACAAATATGGTATTGATATAAAGTTAATCTACCCTCTGCTTATTTCAAAGACCTATAAGTGAGAAAAACATGAGATATGAAACTACAGCATACATTATTGCTACTTAAGATCAAAATAAATCACTACAAATCTTAAATTTAAAACCCTAAGCTTTGTTTTGCCTTAAAAATGACTGGACCATTAACTACACTGCACATCTTAACACCAAATCCAACTCATCACTTATCAAGGCCTTATATGTTGAATCAGGTTTGCTGAAAGAGGGTAGGACTACTGTGAATTGCTGAAGCCCTCCAAACTTTGTTTGAAAAACAGATTGGTGGGGGATGAGATTCTTTTGCTTATATATTTGCATGTATTGAGCTTAACTTCACATATGTAGCAGGCTGTTCTAATGCCTGTAGGTTTTTTATTTTTTTCCCCCTTTTTAGCAATATGAGTGGTAAGGACGGTCATTACCTGGGACTGCGTGCAGGCTGGGTCCACCAAGTTCTGGCAGGCCATTTGAATGGATTGTTTGGCCTTGGCAAACTGAGCTGGATCCACCAGGCCCTTCTGCCCAGCGTGGCTGTTTGGGTCAGACACACCCACTAGGTAAGCACCCTACAACATATAGAAAAGGTTTGGGCAAATCAGTCAGGTCAGCTGAAACATTGGCATCAAAGTTATAGGACCCTCATCAAGAGCAGAACGAGTTGCTGGTTCAAGTCATGCTTAGCACACAAAGAGATTAAGAGAGGTACTGTAGTTTTTTCTGATCTGGGACCAGTGGAAGGTGCTAATCTCTGACCTCAAAACAATTCAGTTTGATGCATCATGAAATCTCCAATGCCACCTCATTTTAATTCAACTGAGTCACATGTTAAAACAATGTAAATAGACTCATGTTGGGAAGCTAATTACACAGTAAGGAAAGGTAGACAAAAATACAACACAAAAGGTTTTTCTTTATTTTTACATTTGAATATGGTCTGATAATTATACTGTGAACTAAATATTAAGTGCAATTTTTTGAAATTACCACCCGCGTTCTGTCATACGCTGAAGCATAAAAGGTTCAGCATTTTTTGCAGCCTTTTTTTGTCCAGTAAGAACACACGTGCAAACACACACATGCAATAACACACACACACACACACACACACACACACACACACACACACACACACACACACACACACACACACACACAC
>JBBPDA010000037.1:4003328-4016544 GCA_037974385.1 Arnoldichthys spilopterus
ACACACACACACACACACACACATACACACACACACACACACACAGACACACACACACACACACACAGACACACACACAGACACACACACAGACACACACACAGACACACACACAGACACACTCTATTGTCATGGGTTCTGAGACAACTCCCAAGGCAGCACTAATCACAGATTACTTTGAACAGACAACATTTATCTTTTCAAATGAATGAACGCGCTGACGAGAGGCAACATAAAGTCTACCATCAGCAATTAAAAGGGAGGTTTTGATACTAATTTTAAAGCCACTCTGTTGTAATTTCAAACTCTGTCTCACGTGTTGCTGCATGCCTAACCTGAGCCAGTCGCTGCTGGCTGTCTGGGTCTCCTGGTTTGGCAATGGCTCTCTTGGTCTCTTCGATGAGGTTGGCTGATTTGTCCATGACATCTCCAGCACATTCCAGCATGGTACTACGAGCCTGTGGATCTTCTGTGGTGGCAGCCACTCCACGGGCAGCAGAGGCCAGAGAACGAAGAGCTTGAGCCACATCCCTTGCAGCCAGGCCTACAAAAGATGGAAATTCATAGAACATATTTTTGTTTACTCCACTCTCAAATAAGAGATTTTTCATACACATGATAATATTCAGTACAATTAAGTGTTTACTGAGAAAGAGACTATCAGCACTGTCGCAGAATTAAAAACGAAATGTGAATAATCAGTACAAAAGCTATAGAGCTATGGGCAATGAAACCATGTTGCATTATCTGTCATTAAACTTCAGAACATCTAATGCTTTCTCCTATAAAGTTGGGTTTTACTGACAGTAATATACGGATACACATATATGTGTGTGTGTGTGTGTGTGTGTGTGTGTGTGTGTGTGTGTGATACATGGATGATCTAAATTTTGTGCCTAACTGCAATATAAAAAATCTCTAAGCAGGGGGTGCTGTAGGACTCTAGGAGAATGTATCAGTGCTCGCAAAAACACTACAAAAAAATGGCAAAACACTATACAAGTAAAATACTATAAAAGCACAAAGTGTTCCCCCATTTCTCCAACTAGACTATACAGGGATTAATTAAGTCACTGAAGGTTCAGCTGCAGCTTTACCAGTGTAGTTTTCATTGCCCTGCGTGGCTTCACTCAGCAGCTGGGCAATCGCAGAGCTCACTGCCTTGGTGTTGGATCCCAGGTCCTGAGAGCATTTCTCCAACTGAAATACACAAACACACAAGAACATTACAAGATGCCTATGTTTACCATGAAGCCATGAAGTTACTGATTTCATACATAGTCTCACTAATGCTGCGTCATAAGCAATGTAAAAACATTAAAAGCCAGTGCTGTAAAATGCATTGAACATTATTCAACGCCATACAAGCACGAAAAGGTGCTCAATGCTACTATCAAAGGCAACGCTACATAAAAAGGGAACATCTTCATACATAAAAACAAAAAAAAATACATAAAAAAGTAATAAAAAAAAAACAGTCAACAGTATAGCAAGCGGTGCAAACTGCAGCCAGAGGTTAGAAATAATATATACACTATTCATTCATTCAATGTCCAATGAATTTGCTTCTTCTATTTTGGGTCACGAGGAATTTGGAGCCGGTCCCAGCTGATTACGGGCCCAATGTGGGGTACACCCAGGACAGGAGGCCCACCCATTGCAGGGCAACACATAGACAACCAAGTTCTCTCATGCTCGCTCGCACGCACCCACGCACCCCTACGGGCAATTTAGAGAATCCAATCAACCTATTTAGAGCCTCTGGACAGTGGGAGGAAACCAGAGCACCCAGAGGAAACCCATGCGAAAACTGGAGAAGCTTGCGAACTCCACCTAGAAAGGCATCCATCCGGGAATCGAACCCAGAACCTTTTTGCTGTGAGGCAACAGTGCTAACCACCATGCCAACATGCCGTCCATATATGCACAATATATATTTATATATAATTGATATGAATACATTTCACACAAACAAGAAAACATGATAAACTATGAAACAGAAAAGACTCTGGTGAAGTTTTCAGTGAGTGACTCAGCACTTTCTCATCCCACACACACCATGATTTAGGGCAAAACAATCCTCCAGTATGAGTGGGCAAGTCACAACATTCTGATCAGTTTTTTTTTTGTAATTCTCATAAAGTTTACACTGGATGTTGAGTAACAGCAGCTGTAACTAAGAGCTGGACTGATTATTCTTCCCCAGAGATCTGCAGTATAGCCCAAGATTCAAAAGCAGCCACACTGAGCAATTTGTGGGAACTAACAGAGAGGAAATCCTCTGACGGCTGCATGTGCGCACACACACACTTAAACAGTTGTGTGTGAAGTGGCTGCCCATGTGACAGGAAGTGTATGACAAAGTGTAAGAGTGTGTAACAATGAGTTAGTGATAAGCGTTGCATTATGAAGTTACTGTGGTCTCTTTCTCTTTGTTACAGTGAGTACTGCGTAAAATGCCTGTAACAGTCGACGCTCACAAGGACTAGATGTTTGATCACCCTCGGTATCTTTCATGCTATCTGTTGTTAGTCTGCAATGTTCTATAAGTAAACATCTGTGAAGGCATAAATGTAATAACTGTAAACAGACCTATGAATACACACTGTGTCTTTTGTCAGAAGTTTGACACTTGCTCATCTTGTAATGAAATGAGGGGTATCAATAGGAAATGTGTTCCCTGCAGTAACAGACTCTTTGCCAAAGCTTTTACACTAAATGGTGAAACACGAGGATGTGAATGAATTCAGTCACAACAGCATTAGTGACATGATGCCGAATGATTCATTCTGGACCACATACGTCACACTGACTCATCCAAAATGTATCAGGTGGTGCTCAATCACTCTTGAGAGTCTAATGGCAATGCTTTTCATAGAGATTATTTAAGCCATGTGTGTGTCACCAATGGTGTGCCTTATAGGAGCTGAAGTCTAATTATAAGAGACGTTTGGATACATTTGGACATGCACTGATCAGCCCTAACATTAAGAGCTTCTCCCTATTATTGCATAGGTCCCCCTCGTGTTTCCAAAGCAGCATCCTGATCCTCAGCCTGAGGTCATCTCTTCCCCAGGTAAGCAACGCAAATGCACCTAGACATCCATATGATGTAAAAGAAAATGTGATCTTCTGTGGGATCGAATCAGGCGGGTTGCCAGGTACTATGATAAGCTGCAATCAAAACTATTCAATTCACCTGTCTGTGGTTTTAATGTTATGGCTTTTCATTGTATAGTGCATGACATCACGTGTGTAGGTTTACAGCAATTAAACAGCCATATCAGGGTGTGTACTCACCGTTTCCCCTGGAAGGGGTCTGAGTTTTCCTTCAGCTGCTGCGGCTTTAGCCTCTTGTATGTCCTTCTCTAGGCCACGTACCACAGTCAGAGCATTATCTATCTCTAGAGGTCCACATGCCTCCTGAGCCTGGAGAAGGAAAAGAGCAAGAGGGAATCAATAGGGGTGGGCAATATAATAAAGAAAATACATAATAACAATACATAAAATATATTTTGAAACAAAAAAATATTTTCTCATTAGTTGGAGTTTTAATAGCTTTGCGTTTTTGCAGAAATGTACAATTGGTCAATGTTCATGTGTTCAGAGTGTAGGACCAGTAGGTGTAATTTTTAAATTAACAGCTGAACATAATAAGATGCAGCACAGACAAACATCTACTAAAGTTTTACAGTAATGTATTATAATGTCTTGATTTAATTTAAAAGAAAACTATTACCTTCTGAGCAGCGGTGCGAAGTTCAGCCAAAGCACTTGCCAGGTTCTTGGCACATTGGCTGAGCTGCATGGCAGAGGACTGGTCGCTGATAGTGGGCACTGTAGCCTTGGCAGCGGTTACCATCTTTGCTCCGGGCTAACACAGAGAAAAATTGACATGTGTCAAATCGTTAACCCTCAAATTTTCTTTCACAGAGAATGACTGTAGCTGAAAGGGATGAACTGTGTAGGAACCTGCAGGAAGTTCTGGCTTGCTCCAATTAATGCCAGTTGGGCGCTGGGACTGTCTGGCAGGGCCTGGCTTCCTCTCACTCCCTGCACCAACTGAGGGATCTGGTCTGCCACAACCTGTCAATAAAATACAACATGGACAGTGACTGCAGGTGTAATTCATTGCTAGTGTATATTAATTACCATTGCTTACTATGTGAAAAGAAAAATGAAGCTTCATCGTAGTACAACTGGCCAAAATATCATAGTTTTCTCATCTTAAAACTGCTAAAAGTAAACGGACCGTTTTTAAATGCACCCTTACAAACTGAAGATTATTTCAGTATGATCACCATAGTGTTTCATACTATATGTCATAATTAAAAACAAATACCAGCTTATATTCAAGCATTAAGGTAGTGAGATGCACACATACAAGAACAGACAAAAGTCTAAAAAGTGTGAGCTTTTGTTTTTTGGTGTGTAAACTGTCCGGTCCCAGCTGTCTGGTAGGTTGTCTTCACAATGACATCATAGAACCAGGAAGTTAGTGTTACCATAAACCTACCTTACAGCTCTGAACGAGCTGTTGCTGGGCTGCTGGGTTCTTATTGGTTGAGGCAGCGTGCTGGGCTGCGGCTATAGTCTGAGTAGCGGCTGCAGCAGCCTGCTTTGCAGCATTCTGCAGGAAACGGAACGCTTGTTTGATTAGAGAGTACTACAGGAAAACCTCACATCAAAGATATATTTATCAAATGCTAGCACTTCATTTCCAACAGAGAACTGTGCAAAGAGAAACAATGACACACAAAAACATGTTTGTTCAGCGGCAGAATTTCCAGCTGTACAACTGTATAACAAAGGTCCTTTAAAAAGTCACTTTAGATAATTACTTGTATTCTTTTAGTCCCTAATAACATATTTAGGACTGAAATCATGCATTTATTTAGTGGAGGAGAGTAAGCGAACACTACTGGCATTAAAATTGCTGCTTAAATGTTCTCGTCATAATACTTTTCCGATTACTCAAGTTTATATGTGCTCTCTACAGGCTGTTCTACATTTATGTGCCATATAAAGGCTAAGAAAACACTGTGGGATCGTGTTTGCTGCACTCTTTAAAAATGCACCCAGCAACTGTTGACCTTCTGTATCTGGAGAGTATCTCAGAGCAGAGGTGTTCTTAAAAAACAGTGTGCAGTGTTCTGAAATTCTTAGCCGTTCTGAAATTCTTTCCTCTTTCACTGTTCAGGAGAAACAAGTTGGAACGACGAAGAAAAAAACATTCTTCCCGATTATAACATGCTCTAGCTCATCGAACCCCTAACCATTCAGCTCTCAACATGTTGTGGCCAGTTACAGCGAAAACTGTGCCCTGAAGCAACATTACCGCACTCTGAAGATGAAACCAGTTCTTGAGTCATGTTAAACCTGAGGACATGTTTGTTCAACAGATACGGTCATTCAGTCATGCTACTTTTATATTTCGGAAAGAAATCTCATGAGATAAAATGTATACAATAGCTAACAGCTATATATGATGTAAAATAGCTAAATGAAATGCAGCTACTCTGTATTTAAAGCTGAAATCCTTTGACAGTATAGTATAATGCAGTGGCAGTTTAAAGTCATCTGAATGGACAGTGCTACACATCCCTGGCTGGATGAAGGTTGGCTCAAGTGAAGTACAATTGTAATAAAAAGCACCAGTATTAGAGCCATGAAAATGAAAAGGTTAAAAATGTGACATGACCTCGGGCCTGTTGGTCATGTGACCTGGAACAGATGAGAAGTGGTGCTGTGGAGGTAGTTAACTGACATTTTTTGGCACCGTTTTCTAATGACGGAAAGTTAACTGGGTCTCGCTGTATGGCCTTCCTCACCTCCAGCTTGTTGACCAGTCTCTTTTTAATAGCGTTCTGAGCTGCAGCGTTGGTAGCCATGCGCAGGCCTTCGGCTGCCTCTCGCAGCTTCTGCTGTTGTTCCTCACTGTCTGGGTTAGCGGCAGCACCCTGCTCTCACAACACCCACACAGACAAACAGACACACATAAGGAGGTTCATTCAATTCCAAATGGCCTTCATTTACAGACGTCCCTTAATTTCACGAGAAACGGTTGCAAACACATTTGCATTTTGAGGATAATCCGACTTTTTATTCACGTAAACCTCTCACTCCTACAGCTGCTTATTTGAAAACTCAACAAGCTTTGACTTGTAAGCCATTACTTTTGCTAACTTCTCTTTCCTCTGCTTTGGTCTTGCTCAGTAAGAACAAGCTGACTGAGCCTAAGGTCCTGGCTCTACCCTGTACCCATAAATCCTTTGGGATGAGACACCGACCATATCTCATGTCACACACCTTGGCTGCCTCCACCATCTTGGCGGTGGCGTCGGCCAGAAGCTTGGCGGCTGACAGCAGCTTGCGTGAGTTCTCCAGGTCTGTCTCACCCTCAGCATCTGCCTTAATAGCATTGACCAGGTCAGAGGTGGCCTGGGCCAGGATCCTTGCCTGGCGCACCATCTCACCTACACAGAGATAGAAATAGTTAAGTGTGAGTCCTGAGGCCCCAGTAGGGATCATGAGGATTATTTTGAAGAAATTAACTCTTTAAATATATGTAAAAGGTCAAAAATGTGTTTTAACGCATCAGTCTGAAGGTGCTAATCTAACTGCCATGACTCTGGTTTAAATCCTTAGAATCACTTTTCTTCTTTACACACCTGCATCTCCCATGGAACTGAAGATGTTCTCGGTTACGTCCAGGATGCGGTCAGTGGCCTCTCCGTGGCGACCAATAGGTTTGCCCCCACTAGCATACTGCTTAATATGTTGCAGGAGCTCATTAAGGGCCTGAGTGACACCTGTGGCGGCCACACCCACTTGCTTCAACAGTTGTTCATCATTGGTGGCACCTTGGGATGCCTCCACACAGCCCTCCACAGACTTGGCCACCAGTTTCCCAGCCTCAATAAGCTGCTCCTGACACACCGGGGAGCTGATAGTAGGAGCCACCACCTGGACACACACACACACACACACACACACACTTAAAGCCTGCGACAGAACATGGTTGGTACATCTGCAATTTACATGTGTGAGTGTGTATTTCTCACCCGTGTACAGGCCACCAGCTGGGATGTAGACAGTGCACACTGTGTGGCAGCTGCAATGACTCGGTTCTGCTGCGCTGAGTCTTCTGTCTTTTGAGCCACATTCTTCGCCTTCAGCACCAGAGCTGCTGCTGCATTAGCCACTGCCTTAGCCAGTTTCATCAACATGTCCTACATGCAGTCACACACAGACACCCAAACACACTCTGCTCAGCATTTTCTAATTGTGGTGGTGTTAATGAGTGATTTTAAATTGATTTTTCATGACTAAGGTGTTAGTTTATCTACAGTTTATCTAGAGAAATCTATATGTGTCTTATAAATTAAAATCACCAATCACTATAGAAATTATCCTCTGAAAGAAAGGCAAGTGTACATTAAAAAAAGTCATAAATAATCCAACTGCTAAAAACATCCAAGCCGGTATCACTCGTCACCATGGGTTATTTTATACTACGATCTAAAGATGAACATATTCAGAGAGTGAGAGAAGTTAGTGCATAAAGAAACAAAAAAAAGTTACAGCTTACTGATGCTAAATTGAGGTTAATGGCTATTGCAGTTTACCACATAGTCTAGATTCTTTCACTCGATCTTTCACCAACACTGCATGTGAGAGAGTAAAGGTGATAAACACCTTATTTTCTTTGGTTGAGCTTTTCGTGTGCAACGCAGCTAGCTGCCTGATTAACGATCTCCATTACAGATTCATTTCTCTTTAAAAATGGCGAGTGAAAAGAATGTCTTAACAAAATATCAGCATAAAAAACGGATGTGCATTTCCATGTAGAAAAAATGTGTTTAAACAAGCCTGCAAAAACAACAACCAAGGTGCTAGGCAACTATGGAAGAACTCCCACTGGGGTTGCAGAGGTGACAAGATGCCAAAAATACAACCTACAGAGTACGTAAGCAGAGAATGTCCCAGACAACCACAATTCGGGCTAAAAGTAGCCTCACATAAGATTAAAAAAGCACAGTCAGTTACTGACAAATCTCTGTGCAGTCCCAAAAATTCCTCATACAGCAGTTTCAGTAGACACTCGTTTATGGCACTAGAGAATAAATGCTTTATTTAGGAAGTGGAATGGCTTGCACAGTTAGAATAGAGGGAAAACTCATGAAGAGCGAGGGTGCTTATGTAATTTGTGGTGGCTGTGGGTCAAGTCGCATTCCATGAGCACTTGAGAGCAATATTAAGCCTGCTGCAGGCCTCCAGGGGCTGTTTCTCTACACCAGCTCACTGCTAACAGCATGCCACAAAAACTCAAGCCCAGGGAGAATCAGGTACATTCTTGTGTCACTGAACAAAGAAAGCAGCTCGTTCCTCCATGTGGTATAGGCTAAATGTTTAAGTCACCTTATTCATTTTGATACAGAACATTTAGATTGGAGCGGCCCACCACCAGAGGTTTTTTTTTTCACCCAGTAATTACCAATGGAAGAAGAGAACTCATGGGTCAAATAATTGTACATTGATCAAGTCCGTAAGGTAACTCCACCAAAAAAATCCCTTCCTGGTTTCTTCAAGCAAACTGCATCATCTGGCTGAAAACTATAAGCCCAAAACAAGGAAGCAAGTGATCTCCAATTTTTGAAGTGGAGTTATGTATTAATTAACTCATACTAACATTAATCAGATCTCAAACTAAAGTTATGGAATATGATTAGAGAAGAATTAGTACGATTGGCTGGTAAAGGCAAATTATGCTTTATCCGAGGGTTTCGTTACCATCATTTGACTATAATGGTGAATCCGTCTTGTGTGTCTGAATGATCCTCTACCTAAGGACTGGTTAATGCAGCGACAAAACAAAATTCAGGTTAAATGGATTCATTTAAGGGCTTTTGTCACGTTTTTCCTGTGTGCGCCTGAATAGGTACCTCACCTGGAACTGCTGGTCAGCATCGCTTTCTCCGATCTGCTGCAACAACTCTCCACTGGCCTGGCCAACATTACCTGCAGCCTGGAGGAGGTTCTGACGAGGCTGTGAACAGCACGCGGACACACGGTCATGTTAACGTTACATGGAGTGATGCATTAACTTTACCATGCAAAATGTTCAGTGCCAAAAATTCATCTTTTTTCATAAATGTCTCTTTTTGGACGTCATTGTATTTCAAGTTTTCATGGTTCCCCTGAATGAACGTTGTGATGTGTGTGCTGTGTGTATAACCTCAGTGCTGGAGGGCTGAGCGGTCTTTAACATGTCTGAAACTGCACAGGCCAGGTTCCGTGCAGCCCCCAGAAGTTGCTGGCCATTTCCACCCTCGTCTTCCATCAGAGCTGCCAGGAGCTTCACTCCTTTAGACATCTCCGTCAGGTTAGAGGAAATTGTGGTCACTGCACAGCCCACCGCTGTGTAGTCCGTCTCTGCTGGGTCACCTGAACAACAGGACAAGTATAGCTTGTGTAAATGTGTGGGGTTTGCACAGTGCAGATGATAATGGGTGCATGGTCTAAGCAAATATTCCTATACTGCAAAAAAAACTACATTTTGAAGGGTGAAATCATCTTAAATCTGCTAGATCAACATATAATTCACTGTTGAGCTGTAAAATCAGCAAACCTGATCTGGCGAACAGCAACAACTTTGCATTTTCATTTTTTTTGCAAGTTTCATTACTGTGCATATTATCATTAGTGTGCATATATGTGTCTAGACTGACCTGCAGTAAGGTTGACCATAGACGCTGTTCCTGCAGTAATAGCATCCACTTGAGAGTGGATCTCATGCTTGGACTCATCCATTTTATTTTTTCTCCAGGCTTGAGAAGCCTGACAGAACGACAGGGGAAAGTACTGCAGATTACCACCAAATAAAGCAACAACACTACTGTAAATTATCACCAAGTGCATTTACAGTATATAAACACATAAAACACAAGTATAATGGGAGTGAAAACGTGTGGTTGGTATATCTCACAGCATCAGTGCCCAATGGAGGCAGGGCATCAAAGTCATCCAGAGAGGCCTGGGCAGCCTGGACTGCCTGCATGCTGGAGTTAATGGTGCCTGTCAGGGCCTGCTGGGCTGAGGTCTGCAACAGAAGAGAAATGTACAAGGGTTTTATAGGAGCAGGCACATAGAATCAGAAACATACACAGACATGCACACGATCACACAGATCCCAGAAAGACATGCAACAATGAAAAAAACTCAAGATGTGCAAAGGTCAAAGTGTGACCAGTTTCACCGACGCAGAAACACTGAGGCATGTAGCTACAAGCTTCTGTTCCAGTCAATAACCCACGTGATTCAGACAACAATCTGAATCACTGAATTTAAGTTCAAAAGTATTTGGTAGGAATAAAAACACCAAAACAGACCAAACCTCAGCGGACAAAGGAAGTCCCTGCTATGGAGCTTACCAGTGGGGGCATGTGTCCTGTGTGCATCTGGCCACTCGTTATTTGCTGCTTAGCTTGGGGCATGGAGCCCATCTGGAAGCTCCCTGGACCACCTGCGCCTGATCGCATGATGACGGGCATTGCCACAGAGCCGGTCTCTACCTTCCCCACCTTATTGAACTGCTGCTGCATCACTGTCGATCTACAAAGTATGCACAAGGACGCACACACACAAACACACACACACTCATCAGTATGTTATGTATGGTAACTGTGTGAGTGGGAATATCCCAATGTTACACATGATTGAGCAGGATGTAGTAGTATTATGTAGTATTATTGTGATTGAACTTGCAAAACTCATAAAACTCACAATGAAGAAAAAAATAGGAAACTAATCTTTGTGGAAATATATTTTTAGAAGATCAATCCTGGAAAATCAATCACAAATGACTGAAAAGCAGCTGCTCAGGGGCACATTTCCTTTTAATCTACAGCTTTAAAAGAGGCATCCATAATAGAATTGTGATTTCAGGTTTTCTAGGCTTGCACATAGCTTCACTTTATGTTCCCATCTTCTCTCTGGGTTAAGCTTTAAAGCCTGCATTTGTAAAACTTGCATAACCGCCAACATTTCTGGGGGGTCCTGAACTGGATTAAATCCAACCCGACCACAGAACACTATAGGATAGCGATGGATGGACCGTTACGCTTACTTTTTAGGTGAAACAGAATCCTCAAGCATGGTTGATTCCTCATCTCCCTCTAGGCCAAAGTGGTCTTTGCTCTTTTTCTGTGGACAGAGAGGGTTCATGTGGTAAGTTTAACAGAGATTTGCTATGTTACTTGTGACAGGAGCCTGAAAGAAGCACTTTGTTGCCAAGCTGTTCACCCTTCAAAGGTCAAGCACTGAGGTTTGTTGTGGAATTCCACCATCACCCGCTAACCACCAGCAGTGCCTTCACGAAGACTTGTTGCACAATCATTGCAAATAATTTTACAGATAAAATCAGACAATACCCAGAATGTTCAGACCAGGGATTTGATGGAGTTGACTGAAAATGACGACAGTGTTGATAAATGATTGTATCAATTCCTGAGCAAAAGTGTTTTTACGAGAAGATTTTTAGAAGAAGATTAAATCTATGAAGAGACTGGATCTCAGCTCTATTTAAATGCAGTGACAATGTACATAGATGAGTGTGCTACCTTTTTGAGGATGATGTCGATGTAGCCCGCAATCAACTGTGCAATCTGCTCACCCTCAGTGGTCTGGACTGAGTAGTATCCATCCTGATAGTCTCCAAAGTCCTAAAGAAGACAATGTGTTCACACAGCTGATTATAATATAATATATATATATATATATATATATATATATATATTATAATCTTATATTATATATTATAATACACTCATAACTCTTAATAAACTTTAAAGTGTATACCAAAATATTCAGCAACCTCCCTTTTTGAGGTCTTTTTTTATAGTTTACCTGAAAATAAGTATGATTTTTTAAAGAATTAAATTATAATAACATTTATCATGCGGAGTGCGATTTCAAGGAATTTTGAAGACTGAGGTAATCATAAAGAGTTAATAATCATAAATCTGTCCATTATTTGAAGTTACTGTAAGAGAACAATAGCTAAAAATAAGTGATGATATAATAATTATGTAGGTAGTTCTATAGACTGCTGCATTATTTTAACATGTTTTTTTAACAGGCCAGTCTGATGGTATTCTACATTTTCCAGATAAGGTATGTGTAAAAACGTGTACAGTAAAAGCTGACGTATTTTTTAAATGTGAAAGCCTTTTTTTCAAGTATAGTTGTAGTTTAGTTTGAAAATACTGGCACAATAGCTTCACTTCACACTGAGGTTCAGCTTATGAAAGATTATTAGTTGGCCACAGCCATAATACCGAACCATTCCTTTTCTCCTTTCATTGAGCTCTCTGTTGATTTGCCAGGAAATAGTTGCCTGAGTATTTTTCCAGATGTTCAAAAATAAAAATAAATAGGACACGAACATCTTTTTTCTGCATGACGTGAAAGGGGTGCAGTTCTTAACAGGAAGTGGGGTTTAAATATCAGGCACATGACTGTTTATTATCATTCTGTAAGGGGAAATACGCACCCGGATCAGGAGCTTTTGTTCTTTTCAAAGAAAACCAAGCAGGACTTCTTAGTAATCTGATTGCAATTGCCAGGTTCAGTTAACTAAATGCTCTGGAATAAACTGTGTCCAATATATCAGTTGGGCCTTTGACATTCAAGATAAAACAATTCTTTCCATTGTTCACTAATGGAGCAATTTGGATTGATTCAATCAGCTGTGTAAAGCTGTTATGTAAATATGTGCATCACAGGACTCAGAGTTACAGCTAAAAAAAAAAAGAACATTTCATATTTGAACTAAAGAGTTATTTTTAACTAACAATTAAAAAACTAACAGTTATTGGCCATAATATTCTGAATAAAAACCAGACAAAAACGACACATCCACATTAAAACAAGGGGAAAAAATTGGAAAAACTGGGAAAAAAAATATTGGAAAATAAAAATCACTAGTAAACTTAAAAACAGAAGATGGATGAAATCTATATCTATCTATATATAACTATAACTATCTATCTATATGTATGTATGTATGTATGTGTGTGTATGTATGTGTGTGTGTGTATGTGTATGTATGTATTTATGTATGTATTTATGTGTATGTATGTATATGTGTGTGTGTGTGTGTGTGTGTGTGTGTGTGTGTGTGTGTGTGTGTATATGTGTGTGTGTGTGTGTGTGT
>JBBPDA010000037.1:4016644-4047244 GCA_037974385.1 Arnoldichthys spilopterus
ACCTGTACACAATGAGACCATTACATGGAAAACACAAAATGAGGTGTGTCCATCACCCCAATACAATTGCCTCCCTAACCCAAAAATGTCTGAAGTGAAACGAACACTGTATGTATGACATCCACTAAGTCTCTCACAATATCCCTAACTTATCGTGAGCAGTGTATATAACACAACTGCGTAAAACACAACACACTAGATTAAAAAGGCAAGAGAAATTATTGTCTGTCTGATTAAGATGACTGATATGGTCGAACAAGAAGAAAACTTTTACCTTTACTAAGAAGAAGGACACTCCATAGGTTTTGAGAGATCGAGCCAGTTTGACGTAGCTAACCTTGGCTTCAATCTCAGTCATATTTTGGCAGTTTTTGTGCGCCTGGGGGAAAGAAAACTCAGTTGAACAACTGACAGACTTCATCAAACTATCAATTTGAACGTCACACTGGCCACACTCACTCAAGCTCCTAAATACTCAAAACACACTGGAGAACCAAAACAGCAAAAACACTAGCTATGCAGTATATAACACAAGTATAGCAGGTTAAAATACATACACATCTCTCAGCCTACACAGTGAAGTGCATTTTTAGCCCCAGGCATTGCACCACCAATTATTATTTTCATCCTTTCAAAGATGGCTCTCTACAGACATGGGCCATTAGAATAGCACTGGGGGGAGAATAACAGATGCCATAGCAAATGTTTCAGATTTAGGCTCATGTGTTTTTAGTCTGAGCTTTCTTCCTTCCAAATTAAAGAGAAAAAGCACTGCAGCCACTGGCGGCCAACTTTCAGTAGCCCCTGCTGCGCTCAGCCCCAAAATGACCTCGCTCCAGAGACTTGTATCAACACGCCGAATTCAAGCCCCTCACCTGAAAGATCTTTTTCTCGCCTTTGTTCTTGACATACTCTTTGGGTAGGAATTCTTTCAAACTGGAGAGGGAATGAAGAGATTATGAATACAATTTAGATTTAGAACATAATTTACGATATGTCTGTGTGAAATACAGTATAAAATGAAGTGCAAGTAAAATTGGTAAGCAAATAGCATAAAACTCAATTCTGTCAATTAAGAAATGACGCAATCAATAAAACAAAGTGCTTACTCAAGGAATCCGGGTTTGTGTTTGGACTCATTGTGGTCGCCAAACTGGATCTGGCACTGATAACCAGCAAACTCGCAGGCCTTGTCAAAGGAGACGGGGTGAGATCCATTCAGAATATCGTCCCGAGCCTGTATGGAGAACGATTTCACACAGTGCATTAGGAATAATACATCCATACTTTTTGCATTCCAACTAAAAAAAAATGAATCATGATAAAAAAAAAAGAAAATCATGAATTTATGACATTATCCAAAACAGAACTTTACAATGTTCTCAGTCAATCATGTCAGTCATCAACTGTAGAGACTTGAAATGTTTAAAAATCGATGCAGTGTAGTATCACAATATTTTTCGGCACAATATTATATCCACATTGTCAACAAAGCATCTATATTCATTTAGTAAATATATCATTACAAATATATTTCATAAAAGTTTTTTTTTTTATATGTCTACATATGAAAGTCTATAGATTATTCAGTTAACCGTCAAAATAACTCTAGATCACACACCTGTACATAGAGCAGGTTGAGCTGAACTGGGTCTCTGGAGTCCACATTCTGGTCAGAGTAGAAGAACTTTCTCCGGAGGAGCAACATTTCCGTCTCCTCCACGCCCTGCTCACGCAGTGTCCGTCCATGGTCTAGCCAGTTCACTATGCACAGAATGCATCACAATATATCAGAATTGACAATCAGCTCTAGTGGTTAAAAATCAGGAGAGTCAGAAAGTCCATGTAAACAGAACCATGAACTACGCTTAGATGCTGTGCTGTATGGGAACATCCTCAAGTAAAAGGTGGGACAAAAGCCTATCGTACGTTCCCACTCAGTGTGTTATGACCCATCTGAAACTTGGAATGTGTGTGCTCTACACACTCTACAGCAATTTTCAACTTTGTTCTGGACAACTGGATGCTTGGACGGTTTGATGCTTTGATAATTTGACGTACGCTCATCGTCAGTGTGGAGCTTCTGTTTGAGTTTCTCCATCTTCTTGTCGTCCCTCAGAAGGGTTTTGTCTCTCTTCAGTGTTCCAGTGGTCTCCTCCTTCTTCTCTTCACCCACATCCCGCACAAGTGAATACTCGTCATAGTTTGTGATGCCTGAAGAGGAAAGAATGTCAATACACCTGACATGAACCTCAAATATGAGCTAAAAGGGAATCTTAACCCAAAACGATTCCTAATGAAAGTTCTGGCCTATGGTTTAGAAAAAGGCAGTCATTGTAAAATGCCACCGGGCTCACCTATTCTGGCACAAATGGTCATGAGCATGTCACTGACGATTTTGGAGTCATCTACCATGACCGTTTTAACTGTCCCATCCAACATGCGAATCTTGAGCGGCCTCTGTTTCTTCTTGTACTCAAGTGTGTCCTGCAGAACACAAGAAACAAAAGCAAGATCAGACAAAAGATACCAGCTACACCTCGCCTATGATAAAAACAACGATCCTATGACCCTGGTCAGTGACCTAAAGCTGTATTCATGAATAACAATCTGTGGTAAAAATGTACAATTAGTTTAGCTTATGTTTAACTTGGACTGAATCACTGAGATCTGAACCCTATTAACTATGCTTTGAAGCAACCTCCAATTCATCACTTATGTCAGAATTTCAGCAAAGTGTCTTACTGGAGTAAAGCTGAGAAACAGTCCCTACACAGAACACAGCATCGATTTTTCAGAGGCATTCTTAAAGTGGAAATAAAGAGTGTAGGCTAAATATTCATAACGCTTTCAGTCTGGGGAAATACAGATAATAGACATGTTACTCAAGGTGTACAGAAAATAATCGCTTACTGATGCTGTTTTATGATACTGTATTATTTCATATGCGCACCTTGTTAAGACATGAATTTCTCATCTCAAGTTTTGCAACAGATGTGCTTGCTTAAGGCTTTATTTTCTTGTGAAAGCTTGCCAGTTCATCTTCCACTGTAGCCGGCAGAAGCAAAAGCATACAATATATACAGCGGAGATCTGGTGCACTGAAAGTAAAAACCATCTTTTTAACACCATTTAACTGAAAAAATGTTACTGATCAGACAGTAATCATTTCCCCTCCTCCATGGTGTATGCCCTGTGAAACGTTTGTGTGTGTATATGTGTGTGTGTCCTTGTATATGCTTCTTAGTCAATGTCCTCATAAAGATAGAAATTACAGGAAAATCCGTTACAGTGAGGACATTATGATGGTCCACACTAAGAAACAAGCTGATTTCTGCACATATTCCAAGTTTTTTAGAAAAAGTAAAAGTGCAGAAAGATTGTCTTTTGTTTACTGAGGTTAGGGTTAGGTGTAGTGTTACTGAGATACAGTATTACACAAGTCAATGGAAAACCTCACAGACCTCACTTCTATGGCTATACAAACGTGTGTGTGTGTGTGTGTGTGTGTGTGTGTGTGTGTGTGTGTGTCCGAGTGACTGACTGACCGACTGACTGACACACTCACTCACCCCATTTCTCAGCATGTAGTAGTCCAGGGCTTTCCCAGCTTCGAGCCAAATGCCTTTCTTAGGGTCCTCGTCTGACAGGAACAGGCCGTAATCATTGGCTAGAGAGGAAAAAAGAACACTCAGAGCTTCTTCTAACTACTTTGGAATCGGTGTTTATGAGCATGAGAGTGACTCTGCAGTGTGTAAATGAAAAGTTCCCCATGAAATAAGAACAATATGTTTTCCCAGTTAACACAAGCTCATATCAGATTCTGATGTTCAGAACACCAAGGAGGTGCTAACTAGGTGGCAAAATCTGCTGACATTTTAGTAGTTTAGCATTTGTCAGTTGAATGACAGACCACTGTAGCCAGCACAAATTACACAAAGTGGAAATTACCCACTCTAAACTGGCAGCCAAGTGCCTCCCTATTTATGAGCGGTTTGTCCATTTCTTCCTTTTCACTCAAGTTCTAGATAGTGTCTCCCCACAGTGCTTTGCGAGCCCTGCTATTTAAGATGAACATTCCATATTAGCTGTAGATGTTGGCCAAGAGCAGATCCTCAAAGTGGAAAATTACTCACAGGTTATGACATGCATGGAGACGAGCATGTCCAGAGGGAAACTATTATGTAAGACTGGAGACCCTGCCGCACCCAGGTTGAGGCAAACTGTCGCAGAGCAACAAGTTAGTTTCGCTGGACTTTAGAGGGGTTTAAGGTTCTCTCAGGCAGCCTACTCATTCTTCAGAAAGGAGGGACAGAAGAGAGGAAATCTTTTCCTGTTCTACTACAGACGTTGGGGTCAGCAGTGAGGTCTCTGGACCAGGGGTTCATCAAACACTTCCGAGCAAGAATGTTGACACTAGGTCAAGCTTTGCTTCTCATCCTTATCATTTCAATTACACAAAATGCGATGATCCAAGATGCACTGGGAAACCGGGTAAATACAAATCCAGACTTGATGTGTCTACAGTCTTGATCTTTTATTCGTAGGAGAAATTTGCTCTCACAGTTGCATTCCATTGCTAGTGTTGGCATATTTCATTTCTTCAGTCGAATCAAAAGAGAAAAGAGGCAGGGTGTGCCTTTATTAAATAATGGAACGCTCTGTGCTCATAAACACTGGAATAACAAGATCGCAGTAGAGGAAATCGTGTTTTCTTCACGTGGAGGCACCATTTAATAAAATAATGTTGAATATCAGCAGATATCAAAGTCTTCTGATTGCTGCTAAGCTGTAAAGTGTTAACATGAATGGGCACACACTTTGCTGTGATTCATTGACTCTAGTCTTGTAAAACTGTTTCAAAATCTATTTTGGAAAAATGGTTTGGCTTTTAGCTCTTAAAGTGCTTCTGCTTGTTCTGTATCTGTCTCAGTAAAAGGCCAACACTGATCATACTACAACCATAGGAAAACACAAATGTTTCTGCTTTTTTTCTCCCTGAAAGTGTAATTTTTTTTTAAAACTGAAACTTATAAACATATGTTACAGAGTTCTACTTTACATTATTTTTTGTTCCTGGCTACAAAGGGCATTTTTCCCAGTCCCCTTATGCCTAAAATGAATAGAAAATGGCTATTGTTCCACAGAAGCAAAGTTTTTGTGGAACAATAACCATTTTCCAGGGCAATGACATTGTGTAATTTATCAGTTTTCAAGGACATTCTCAATTCACTTTAAATGCAAAGTAGGCTTTCAGAAAATTCTGGAACTGTGAGAACTGTCCAGAAGTATCTAGAATTTTTTTAGAACTTTTTGGTATTGTCCAGAAAAGATAAAAATTCAGCTGTTTTGCCACTAGAAACATGAAACTTTTTTGCACTGTGGTTATAAAATCAGAGCTTGTAGTGAATACAGCTGATTCTACATTAAGCTTTAGACATAAGCAGATGAAGTATAACACTTAGACTTGTTATTCCTCTTAAAAAGCGGGTTGTACATAGACTCACGCTGGCCAAGCTGTGCTTCTGGAACTCTCTCCCTGATGATGCGACAGGCGTCATACACCATGGTGGAGGGCTCAAACTGCATCGTCTTCACTACATTGCCCACCCCGATCTTCAGTGACAGCGCCACCATGACTGCGCTTGTGCCAACGTCACTGCTACACCTACGAAAAAGAAAGAACAAAACATGTCTACACACCCACACTCACACAATATTAGCACTAAAAGTCCATTTAAGAAAGACAAAGACACTCGAACCTTTCTCTGTTGACAGGAATCCATTTACATTTCAGTTTAAGAACATATACAAATAGACAGTTGTTTGTTGAAACTTGAAAGACAAAAATGTCGTCATGTTTTAATCTAGAATGGAGAAAAAAGAAGCCTTGCTTGAATACTTAAAAACGGATTGATTTTTATCTCGTGTGGGATATAATTTCCCGTCCTGTCCGGACACTCTGCTTATTCTTCCTCACACAATCTATGCCATCTCTGCTGTGGACAACCTGCATGTAACCAGGTGGTGCAAACACATAAAAACTTGTGTTCCAGAAGTGTAGAACTGCAAAAATAGCTCTAATATTTAATTAGGCCACATGCCTTTCCTTCTCATGACTGGGGAAGAAAGTCACAGTGCAAAGGCATGACTAAAAGAAATAAAGGGAAGTGTGTAAGTACACAGGCTGCTCAGGGCAGAATCAAGGCTTAGGGAGTAGGAAAAACAAGGGCAGGATGCAAGAAGTTCACTCTAAATCAAACCTCAGCAATGAAATCAGTCAAACTGATGAGAAAGAATGAAAGTCTATGGGGTTTTCCTGCCTAAACGTACGCGTGACTCTGTGAGAACACGCCATACACAGTGTGTAGCCTGAAGTGAACAGCCTCAAAACACTTGTGGGAAACAAATGATGAACCTTCACAAGCCTAATGAGCTGCTCAATGGGCTAAACCCTACGTAAAGAAGGTGTAAATAAGGCAAAAGTATTAAAAAAACAAAAATCCTTCAAAATATAAACACTTTCTTTAAAACCGCTTCAACATGCTGACAACCCTTTACACATATGAACGTAGTGGGCAGTGGTGGGCTAGTGGTTAGGATCTTGCCCATGTGATCCGAAGGTCCCAGGGTTAAATCCCGGCCCGGGCACTGCTGAAGTACCCCTGAGCTGGTACTGTCCCACTACACTGCTCCCTGGGCGCTGCTGAGAGCTGCCCACTGCTCCACATGTGCACATGTGATGTGTACTTTAACAAAACAGATCAATCTAAAATGAAAGTTATTTCAGAGACTGTTTGGGCTTCTTTTTACAGCAATAACATGAGCAGCAGAAGCACAAGACTATTTTCACCATCCTAAAAGTCATTTGTCGTTGTTGTATATCTGACTTTCTGTGAAGACTGTAGAGTTGGTTCTGCTGAACAGGATCAAAAGAGGAACAGCACAGGCAGAGGCTGAAAACAGAAACGATTTTGAGCCTGAAAGTGAAACAGACTAAACACACCCACAATAATAGCGTCTTCCTCGGTTCCTCTTAAGACTCGAAATGAACACCATTTTATTTTTTGGGTGCTGCTTAAACAGTTTCCTCTAATCCATCCTGAGGAAACAAGAAAAGTAATTTTTTAACCACCATGTATGTTGTGAAATGCTCAGTGAACCAAACCAATTCACCAAACGCCATTTAGAACATTGAAGACCAAGGTCAACCCAAGTACTGAAATGCTCAATCAACGTCCAGAATCAAAATGAATAGTGAATAATAATGACACAACTGGGGCAAAGTGCACAGAAGCGCTTGCAGATCACCGTTTGTGGTGTTCTTGAGTGCAGCAACACACTGGATGATTTAGCATGCTGAAGGCTGAAGATCTGGCCCCATTCCCACAGTCAGTGGTGCAGCCATCCCATGGGTGCCTCTTTCTCTATCACACTCTATTGCTCTCGCCATCTACCATGCTCTCAACTATTGGCACAGGATCTGTGCAGGGTAGCATTCTTGCCCCCATTCCAGCTCTAATGTCTCTAAATTTAGGAGGGCAGACTTCATGGCAGACTCACAACAACTGCTTTTTCAAATGCAGCCCGGGGACGGAGGTTTTTCACAAAACTCTCACCAAAAACAAGCAGCGCTACTTCTCCAGTAAAGGATCTTATGTCCTGGTTCTGAAATGAAAAAGCCAATACTGATCATTGGCGTTTTGTTTAAATAAAGCCAATGGGGAGAAACACAGTAGCACACAACACACTTTCCTTTAGAGTTGGGGTGATGTTTTGAGGTACAGTCAAATAAGAGTGATGCAAAATTTGAAATACAGAATTTGTCTACATAGGAAATAATGAAATCAACTGCAATCAAAGAGCAATTGAACAAAAACAGAAATGACACAGAAATGAAAAGCTCACTGCAGTCTGAGTCTCTCCACGCAGCAAGAAAACATATAAAAATAAGCTAAACTATCGGTAATGAAAATGGTGGTGAAGGAAGTGGGGTTTTTATATTCGTCTCACACACGCGCGCACACACACACCAAGTGCACACACACACACAAAGCGCGCACACACACACAAAACGCGCACACACACACACAAAATGCGCACACACAAAATGCGCACACACAAAACGCGCACACACAAAACGCGCACACACAAAACGCACACACACAAAACGCACACACACAAAACGCACACACACACAAAATGCACACACACACACACAAAAAACGCACACACACACAAAACACACACAGCGCACACGCACAAAGCCTACCCCACTAACCTCACCATTTCCAGCACTTTGCATTAAGATAATACACTTAGTCAGATTTATTCATTAATAAAGTAACTCAAAACTTTACAAGGCTTCCAGACCGCTACACCTCACTACTGGCAAAGCAGAATTTACACAAAATGAAGTTTAACATCAGGGTTAATTACATCTGAAGATAAGCAGTAATTATATTAACGTGAAGGCACACAGCTGCTTCAAAAGGGTCATTACTTGGGTGAAAGGCCACGGCAGCCATTCAGGAGATGGGCAGTGTAGGAAAAAAAGAAAAGAAGATCTATTAATGGAGGTCTCACAGCAGATCCGACTTGAAGAAGAACAGCAGTGTGTGTGTGTGTGCTGAAACAGGCCATTGTTAAGTCGTTCGAGGCAGAGATTTATAAAGCATCTGAGTGATTAACTGTGTGTACTCACAACACACAGAGTCATATTTGCATTAAGTATGTTACTGCATGGCCAGTGAAAGAGAGGGGACTGCCCAGCACATTGTGTATTGACTTGGACATTTTATGGCATGTTCTAACCTTACTGATTCCCTATTGTCACACTGAAGCACATTCCTCTGCTGGGGCTCCTCTGACAACCAGGCTGCACGCTTCCCATATAGAGGAATGCAGGAGTAAAAAGATGCTTCCTGAAGGTGCATCTTTTTCAGAACTTTGACACAACATGTTAAACTTGTTGAGAAGTTGAGGAAAGATCCCAATCTATAAAAAGATGGTGCTTAGGAAAGGCCACAAGAGGTTAATAAGGGAGCAAAAGATGAATTAAATCGGACCCATCGAAGTTCAGTGCAGCAAAAGGCAGTGAGCCTGAATTCTGATGAAATGGGATATAAATAGACAACACTTTGGCCTTGTGCAGCACGGAAAGTGTTCAGTTTCTGGGCAAGTGACCTAGACCCTGCACAGCCAGCTATCCTTCCTATGAAAACTCCCACTGAAGCAGAAACACAAAAACCCAAGTGAGGACCAGGAAGACTCAGATGAATGTGCAGGGTTCTGCTCAGCTAAGCAAGAGTTTATCTTAGTTTTTTTCCTGCCCTTTTTAGGGGGGTTAAGTGTCAGTGGGTGAGACCACTGGTTTCACTATATTTGTAGTGCTGTCTTGCAGACATGTTCTGCTTGCATACATCTGCTGACTGCGACATGTGAGAGACTCTACAAAGGGTTTTCTACAAACGCATAAATGTTGCACAAGTTGCAGTGAAAAACCACTTGCTGTAAGATTGAGCAAGCAAAAGTTTTGTAAGTCTTTCTTGATCCAAATGTGTGTGTGTGTGTGTGTGTGTGTGTGTGTGTGTGTGTGTGTATATATATACTTGATATACCAATCTCTGTTCCTAATAGGGGTGCAGTGTAGTGTAGTGGGGTGTACAGTAGTGTAGTCATAAGCAAAAGCAGCTTCTCGGTGCAAAACACTGTACACAGTAAAATCATTTTTGTATGTGTTACATCAGTACATCATCAATTTTGGTCGATGCATCGACACAGAACAATTCGTTTTTACACCCCTAGGTCCTAAGATGAAATAAATAGAACAATTTAACGATGTTTCTGCTGTGTTTCCCAAAAGCACTGAAGCACAAATATCATTGTTGAACAGTACAACTTTTATAATAAATAAGCTGAACTCAAGTAAATGGACTCAATTTACCTAAACGCAGTATAAAAGTGATACTGCTGAACTGTTCAACTGATCTGTATTCAGTTAGAGCTACAATATGCTTCTTTATTTAGGTACCATGTTCTTTATCTATGCTCACTTGTGTTTCATTCTGGTCTATTATCTACACAAATATTTCTTAGAGGAATGCTTTTAAACTGTGTGAAGATTACCTTAAAGTCTGAGGAATTACATTCATGTATGTTTGTGTGTATGTGCGTCTCAAGCCCCTACAGGACTTAGCCCTAAGGCATTAGTTTGACTGTGGTATTTATGAGGCAGGATCCCATAGTAAAAAAGTGAGGAGTCTTATATACAGAAAGGCATGTAGTGCTGTGACATAAGTGCTGGTGGTCGGAGACACCAGAGATGTTCCACAGTGAAGTGACTGGAGAAGATCTTCATTAAAACGAAAAGCAAACCAGTGTTGGATGAAGCAAAAACATTACAGAGTAGATGAAAATGTGAGGCTCTGTGGCTGTTCTAGCAACTTGAGAATCACACAAGCTGTGAAAGGCATGTTAATTGTAATGTTATGCTAAGTGGTGGCCTTGGGCAACGTTTTCCTGACACAGCTGTTTGCTAGCATTCGCTAAACTGGTCACTGACAGTGCCTATCAAACCTTCTAAATCCTACAAAAAGGAGGGAGAAGACAATTTCTGATCTGGAACAGGATCTGGGACACAACACGACAGTTAGGTTGCATGGGTCATGTTGACCAGGTCCAGTAACTTGGAAATCTGAGTTTTAAAGCTGTGTACACGCACCATATTTGGGATTCCAAAAAGCCACATAAGGCTTAACTAAAATTATACAGGTGTTTCCTACAGCCTGTGGAGTTTAGCTACATTACATTATAGAACATCGGGATTATACCACTGGTCATAGAGTTAAATGACATTTCTTTGACTGTGTCAAATAAAAAAGTGTCCTTTGAATGAATAGATAGATGTAAATAGTAGCAGTACCTGAAGGAATCTTGCAGAGATAGAAAAGGGCCTCCCAGAGGGATGCTGCTGTGTGGGGTCGTCTGATGTATCTGTGAGGGCAAAAAGTTGTAAAATATTTACTTAACGCGGTGTCTGACTACTGACATCAGGATTGGTGCATAAGGACACCAGCCCAAAGCCACTTCATCAACTGTTAAACAGACACAATGCTGAAGCAAGACTAAAATAATCACTACACTACAAGACTAGGAAATGGGCAAAGTTCAGACTCTGAGACCTGGTACATTAAAAATCATTAATGTAAGTGTGGGGATACGGAGATGTATACCAATGGTAGGCAGAACCCGGAACAGGGCACACTGTGTTCAGCTGTGTTTACTTTGCTGAGAAGTTTGAATTGGTCATACATCTGGCAACCTGTCCTACGATGCTACGCCTATCCATTAGCAAACAAATCTACAACAACGTTCTTAAGACACAATAATGCCATAACACAACTGAACCGTTTCAACACTGCAGAAATGTCCTGTTGTTCTAAACCTCCACTGGATTTTCAGTGGAGAAAATTATAGAGGCTGAGGCCTTAAGGCCTTAGTGGGCAGTGGTGGCCTAGTGGTTAGAACACTGCCATTTGGACCTAAAAGTCGCAGGTTCTAGTCCCAGCCCAGACGTTACGGAGTTACCCTTGAGCAAGGTACCGTCCCACTACACTGCTTCACGTCTTGGAAGTCGCTTTGGATAAAAGCGTGAGCCAAAATGAATAAATGTAAATGTAAGAGCATAGGAAGCAGAAACGTGGGCCACCTTCTTACTGAACAGCAGATGCCCCACTGAGACACTGTCTGATGTATCAGATGCTGGATCTAATACATGGTTCTTTTTATTGCATCGTTTTCCTTAGCGCTCATACAGGCAAACAAAAGCAGCTCTAGCAGCTCTGATTTACATGCTCATATGCCATATAGTTGTTATTGATTAATCCACAGGGCAAACTCGCCTACAAACTGCACTGGGCACCTTATCAGATTACCCCAGTTTCTGATCGTTTCAGAATGAAAGATAAAGGAGATGCAGCGTTTATGCTCCGAAGACATGATGACAGATGTGTAAATGAACCACAACTTAAGCATAAAATAAAACTAGTTCCATAGAACATGTAGCCACGGTTGCCCTTACATGCAAGTTGGAAAACACGCTCACCCTATGCAAACCACATGATCAGAATAAATGTTCAGATTTATGTCAAACCTCTGTTCACATTATGAACATAATGCCATTGAATAGTTAAAGTAATTATTAAGTAGAGGTGGGCGATAAGGCTAAAAATCCTGACTGTCACAATACTGAGGTTTTCAAAACAATAAAAAATAAAGAAACCTGCTATTTGTATTTGTCAGTGAAGGAAAAATTCAAGAGCATTTACATACACTTTTAAGGCTTTGGCTGATTTATATATATCTATTTATTTTATTTTGGAAATATAAGTATATTTTGAATTTGATGCCCAGGCTTATATTGAGATTTTAGAGAGCTGTATGTTCTCACCGAAGCAGTTTTTATTCTCTAGAGGTCCACGGTTAGAAGAGCAAGACCAGATGAGGCACTCTGCTGTTAAAAATATTTCATATCATTAAGTGGAGAATCAGACAACAGCGACCACACATTACAGAGCAATAAAAGTGTTGTATCAGCAAGAATGAAAAATAAATTATACCTCCCAAACAATTAAACCGCTTAACTAAAAGGTGATAAACATTCCCCAGTCACAATTATTTTGTCTTGCAGGCATCAAATTCTAAATTTTATTTTTTAAAAATACGTTCAAGTCAGTCCAAACACTGAAAATACTCCCTCTGTTCTCTGTAAGATTAAAGCACATCAACAACAGACAGATTCTTGTTTTTATTGCACTTTAAAAAATTGGGTTTTTTTCAGCTCCTTAACATTCATTATAAGCTTTAGAATAAAAATAAACAATTTTTAAAAAGGCAATTTTTCATTTTTCTTAGGCCCACAGTTCCTTACTTATGCATTTTGCCATGTACAGAATGGCTCCACCATGGTCAGTCACTCTGCAGTCCAAAACATCCATATAACCCAGATTAGGCAGTGTTGTATTACGCATACGGTTTTCTTTCCTTAAAATCAAACTTTGGTTCATGGTTGTCAGGTCCTATAGTTTTAGTATCATTGAGAAGGTTTAATATCTGCAGCTGGGTTGACAGCACCTTTAAATAATCCCTGCTGCATGACAACAGCTCTTTTTTCTGCCATAAGATAATATTACTCCGATCCAGTTCTTGGCCAACAAACATGGATAATCATTTTATTTCTGGGGCTACAGCTCATTTCCATCACAGATGTAATAACACCTAAACACAAACACAGGGCCTGTAAAAGTTTCCTTGCTATTTTTATTTGGGCAAGATGACTCGAGTGTCAAGATTTTGTTCCCGACAAGCGGCAACTCATGCAGTCCGGAATGCTGCACAGTAGAAGCAGCTTCTGCTCTGCCACGGCATAGTGTGATGTCATTTCCTGTTTCAAAAGTCCTTCAATGCCATAAAAGGGAATTTTAGCTATCTGCAAGCGAATAGGGAACATGCACACTTAGTAAAACACTCGCTCACACACAAACGCCACTGGTTCTCCCACAGCAGGGAGTACTGCATCCTGTGCAATTACGAGCTGCAGTGAAGGAAGGGAGGGTTTGTTTAGCTTATGGAAAAGGAGGGAATTCAAATCAAAAACAAACATCAGAATGTGTTAAAAGAAGGCTGGAACTAGAACAATATTTCAATAGTGGAGTCTGCACTCTTCACATGCAGTTCTTTCTCTCAGTAAACAACGGTGTTGAATTACAGATAATAATGTAAAGTGTGTTACATTTAAGGCTCGAGTTGAACCACCCGAGAAAAATACATCTGATGACGACTGCTCGTCAACTAGACACCACCTTATTCTGGCAGCAAGGGAGAAAAAAGGAAGTCTTCAAGCAGAACAGCACTTACTGCAGACATTCCCCTGCAAACAGCAACCAAGAAGAGCTACACACACACACACCATCAAAGCTGCTTAAACTAAAGAGAAATTCCCATTTCAGATATTCCATGTAGTTATCACAAGCACTTCTTAAACCTCCATCCTGGTTTAAAACTCAAATCTTTAAATCCACCCTTTTTATTCCTGAAGGCAGTGCTATAAGGTTTGTGTGTGTTTTTGAATGTGTGTGCGTGTGTGTGTACGGTTTTTGTTTTGCATCAAAACCCATAATTTATTACATTTCCAGCATTTAGCAGACGCTCTTCTCCAAAGCGGCAAACAGTGGAATTCCACATTTTTTAGACTGAGTGAGTGATTGTCATTGTAAGCACAGCACAGCACAGCACAGCACAGCACAGCACAGCACAGCACAGCACAGCACAGCACACTGCATTTAACCCATCCATGTAGGAGCAGTGGGCAGCTGACATGGGCAACACCCAGGGAGAAGTGCTTGAGGGCGGTACCTTACTCATGGGTCTCTCAGTGGTACTTGTACCAATCTGGGGAGAATTTGATCAGACAACCTTCAGGTCATAGGGGCACTGCCCCATTTTTGGCGTACATTTACTCTGTTCTGATTCGCTGTCCTGCATTGTCAATGCATTCCTTATGAATTCAGAGTGAAAGGACAGGGCTGAACTGCTGCAGGCTGGACAAGTGGATCAGTGTAAATGTGTTGGTTTTGTGACAACACAAAAACACTGGACTCAGTTTGGGCTGTGTTAGCACTTTAGTTGGCTTGGACGATATAGACCTGACAGCATGTCTGCCATGATCACTGCTTTTGTTGGAAAAGACATTTGTGAAAGAAATACTTGGCATAAATGATATTATTGCTATACTAAGAATATTACTGCCATTTTGTGCCACTGATATAATTTGGACTTTCTGGTCTTTCAATGTTCTTAAATTTGCTTGTTTGTCATTTTTTAATTTTGGTGAGAAAAACTACATTCAAACGTCCAAAAACACACTGGCCCAGAAGCAGCGCTGTAAGGTTTCAATGCCACTCCTGTAAGGACTTTGACGCTACTCCTCTGTCTAGCTATTGTGACAGGCATATAAACAAACCTGTATGTTAAAATGATTTGCCAAGACCAAGGTTTGAAAAAAATGATGGTGGTCATGGACATACATGGTGCTATAAGGCGATAGCGTAATTATCCTGACAGGCCCAGTTTAGAGTGAATGGCGTGTTGTGGTTTATCCCTAATCCCTAAGTTTAGTTTCCTACATAAAATTCTTTGCTATTGAGCTGTTACTGTAGGAAATGAAAATGAAACTGCAGACATGCTAATGCTAGCTTAATTACACTTTAAAATCAACAGACGTGACGTTTCACACAAACAAATATTTTGACGTTAATAATGCACTGTAAATTTAAATACTTGAAGAAAAAGAGCTGTCATTGGACATCCCATCATTTCCTTTGACCTTTGACACAGCTTTGCCACCTAAAGTGTGAAAGTTATCTGCTATCACACGTGACTGTGCAAGAACCAGCCCTTGTTTACGGTCTCATTTCGGAGCAGTCGAGTCACAGACGATCTGAGAATACACCAGAGCAACACGAGAGCAGAAGAACTAACTCCATAACGTATTCACACTGGCGCCAGGGTGTGAGGAGAGAAGCCAGAAAGAAGATCCACACTGCATGCAAGCTGCTAATTAAGTAAGATGTGTTCACAGGGTGCTGTAAACAAATATGGCATGCTTCCTTTAAATTCACAATGTTTCTTCCTGCTTTGTAAGGGAGAATATTTTCATGGCTTTTAGCCATAATTATACAGCCAATATCAATAATTATACATAAAAAAATATATAATCCATTGAAAGAGGAATCAGTGTACAGATATAATCAGTAAACCGATTTATCCATGCAATACAGATCAAAAATTTAAAGACCATGTAATTCTGAATCAAGGTTTTGCATAGCTCCGTACTGAACACCTCAAGTAAAAGCTTTGTGCTCTTATAGCAGAAAATAGGCTCAAAGAATCTCAATACCTCAAGACAACAATATACATGAACTTCCTCTTCATCTAGAGCACTGTGTAAAAGTTTTCGGCACCTGTGGTAACAGTATAAAGCCAGTGAGTTTCTTTCTGCGGCAAAAACACAAGTGAACATTAGAATAAATGCAAAGAGGTGAGCAGCGAAAAGAATGAAGATTTGTTTAGTGTGTAAACAGCAGTTGATAGTATGTGAGCTGGTTAGAAAAACACAGATTTGGCTCCAGCTTTCTTCTCCATTCATCCAATCATTGTATGGATGTGTGTAAAGTTCCATCAGCAGCAAACTAGGAGAGCTGGTCAGGGCAACACACGGACACATAAAATCACTGTTTACAGTTTTACTGTTATTTGTATTTACTCTCATTTTAGTGTTTTTTACTTGTCACTTACTGCCCAGATCATCTGTTCTTAATGATCATTTTCTCTGGGGCCTAAGACTTTTGCACAGTACTGTAAAAGTTTGGAACTTGATGTGTGGGCATAAAGAGAGACAAAACATTTTACTACATTTTGGCTGACAGTAGTGTTCTGGGTATGTGAAATTTGTCCATTTTTATAGATATTATCAGTACACCACACCTTTCGTAATCAAATGTATTTAAAATTGCATAACTCAGTTTGCTTTTAGGCAAGTGTTTGATAGTTTCAGCAAGACAACTATTATGTGAAAAAAAACTTTTGACTGCAGATATGTTTCGGTTGTATAGATTTGCATTAAGGAGAAAACTGGATTAGTTATGGCTGCAGTTTTGATTTAAGACTAACTGAGCTCCTGGCTAACTGAAATTATCAAATGATAACCATGCTATTGAAGAACTATTACAGCTCTTGATCAGCTTCAAAGTTATACCATGCAATGGCAAAGCCTTATTTGTGCTATGCTGTGAGTGTAAACTGCCTAATTATTGTAGTGAAGCTGCAGTCTCAGTCATTCAGAAATTTGTCACCGGTTTTCTGCATGCTTATGTCCTGTTGGCTCACCAGTTGCTAAATTCATCACTGCTTTAAATCTCAGTGGTCGGCTCTGGTTGTGAAGCGCAGGCATTTAGTACACAAGGGTTCATCTCTGGGTCAGGAGAAGGAGACACGGGCACACACACACACACACGTTTGTACACATGCGCAAGTCTAGTCGTGATCTTGTCAAATGCACCATGCAATGATGCAGCGTCTGGAACTTTTATCATCACTGCTTTCTCTTTGTTCAGGATGCAATTTACACTCATTCTATGTCTCTTTAACAACATTATGTCTACAACGGTTTACCTTCCTACAGACATAACCAGCTTCCTACAGACATAACCAGCATCACGAAAGCGGACGACCTCTCGGGAACTCCATAATGCTTATCTGAAGTGATTAGTGACGATTCCTAGAATGTCAGTATTGGTGACTATAATCGTGATATTCATATCATTATATCTCTAGTTGCATGTGTGTGAATGGAGTTTCCTTTTAGGCATCAATGCTCTGTGTTAGTTAGGTGCTGAAGTGCTGCATTGTACATGTAACTTTGTCATACTGTAGTCTTGCTCTAGTGCTTCTTGGGGGAAATGGAAAAACCTGCCTGCAAGTCAACTTTGTCTGCTCTCTTTGTGACTGTACAAAAAAAAGCTCTTTCACACCAACAGTTTTAACCATGATGCGATACTTTAAAATATCAATATTTTTTTTTATTACCAAAGGCATCCTGATCTGTCTGGTAAATGGCCATGCAGCCAACAAAGAGCAGGATCCACCTGCTGGCAAGCTATTTAGCCAGCAAGCCAACTAGGAATTCAGCTAGCTTGTGAAGTTACCCTTACAACTGTAATGGAATGGCAGAAACAGTACTGTGTTTGAGTACCTCCAGATTTTTGGACTCAAAATGTAAAATAAAAGCAGCAGGCAGGACACACTTTGCCATCAACCCTGTCAGATAGCCTTTAGCTTCAGCTAGCAGCCCGACACATTTGGTCCATGCGTGTGCAGTCAGCACAAATTAGATTTTGACATTGTCTTATGGGCTTCCCAGCTGGCTATGTTAATGCATGTGCTATTATAATATAACACACACACACAATATATAAAATATACTATTTATTACATACTTTTTAGTGTAGTAGGAAGCAGTTTGGGACGCAGCCCTCCTCAGTAGCACTGCAGTATCGAAGCCTTTTTGTGCATTTACATGACTCAGCTTGGAAAATTAATCACTTGAGGTATGTTTTCCAGAACCATCCATTGGGCACCAAACAGGCCAACCAAATGTCTCACTTTGTTCCCACCCTCTGTAGAAATGTAAATGATGGCTGCCACTCCCTTGTGGCATGCATGGTCACTCAGCCAATATACTATAATAACACTGCCTTTCTTAGGCATCCTCACAGAACCACAATTTGAAAAAGCCAAAACCAGAATTCATAAAGCATTTCTGAAAAGATATGCTGGTCCAGGATCAGGCCTTGCCACTAAACCCCTCATAATCAAGGCTGGAATCTGATTTTAGATCAGTACTAGCCGTGGCAGTGGCTCCTCCCTAGCCAAGCTCAAAGAATAGGGAGAGGCTGAAGCTCGAGGAGCCCAAAAGTATGAGATGAGGTTGACCACCGCTGAAAGCTCACCAAGTGTCAGTGTGCAAAGCAGGTGGAACTGTCAGATGAACAACATTCAGAGAGAAATGCTTTTGGCATTAAAAAAAACAGCAAAAATCAGAAAATGTAGCTGCACTAAGCAGCCAGTGAATACAACGCTCCAGCAGAAGTACTCACTGAAAATCAATTACCCTAATTACATCTAATTCATGGCCATAGCCTAGCCTGGAGGCCATTCAGCATCCAGCAGTGGGTCCAGATTGTCTGTTAGCACACATACACACACTCCATGGCAATGGTTTCCAAACCCAGACTTAGGGACCGACTACTCCTCACAGTTTTAACTATACCTTGGCCCCACACACCTGATCCAGCTACTCAGCTAATTATCAAGCTCTTCTTCTGCTGATCAGATGTGCAGTATAGGTGAAACTGTGCAGGGCTGGGTTTAGGAACCACTGCTTTATGGCATGATTAAGCACTGCCTCATGCCTTTAATTGTTTGATCTAGGCAGTTCAAGCTGCCCTAGTAATTTGGACAGGAGATTACATAAATCCTTATGAAGAGAGCTGATTGGTTGGAAGGCTAACCAAAGCAGCAGCTTCCCCTCACACTGCATGGTCAGTGTGAAGAACACTAATCATTCTGCATGCAAGAGTACACATGCACATTTTTGTGTCAAATTTCATTGATGATTTATATACGTATATGTATACTATAATTACACATAAATACATATAATAATAATGATGATAATTATACTACTACTACTACTACTACTACTACTAATAATAATAATAATAATAATAATAATAAGTCATTATATAACTTTTAGGAAAACAAACAGTTGATTGCATGCAACTTATTTAGATGTTGACTACTGAAATGTATGTTTTTTAATATTTTTATTTATTGATTTCTGATATAAGTGAAATTGAAAGTGACTCTTTGTCATTGTGAACACACTCAAGCACTACAACAAAATGTGACCTCTGCATTTAACCCATCACACGTGCACACGTGGAGCAGTGGGCAGCTACCAACAGAGCCTTGGGAGCAGTGTAGTGGGACGGTACCTTGCTCAAGGGTACCTCAGTAGTGCCCGGGCCGGGACTCAAACCTGCAGCCTTCAGGTCCCAAAGGCAGTGTCCTAACCACTAGGCCACCACTGCTCACTAACTGTTGCAGTAAGTGATTTTGTCCACTCTTGCTTCAACAGAAGACAGATTATGACTGGTTGCTTCTTTAATCCCCAGTCATGACACCGTCACCTGTGACCAGTTCATCTGCTACCAGGTCCCCTGTTCATTGTGTAATGTCTTAAAACAGTGTAACCTGAATATTCTCTAAACATTTTCACTCTTCCTTTGTCCCTGTCCCAACTGTTCATGAGTTTATATTTACAAAATACACTCAAGTTCGACTGCCAAAAATTAAAAATGATTCATGTATACTTTTACCAGTAAAATAATATAATTACATATTTTAATTTTATTCCATTTAAGAATATTTTAAACATTTCTGGAAATGTGTATTGTAATTTAATTCAAATTTATGGGTCACAAAAATAAATGTTCTAAACACACAGCGTTGGTGCTGCAAAGCTAGATATTTTCTAAAATGATCTGTGATCTGGTTTTCTTGACCAAAATTAGGTCTGCAAGCAGTCTGCTAGTACAAAAGCGCATTCTACACACACACACCGATACCCCCCCAGTAGTGTAAGAGGAGTGTACATAATTCATCAGAAACAGTAATAACTATGCTGAGTCACGTCCCCAATCCTAAGTATGAAGGACAGTGGTTTTGCATCATGATGTTTGTCTTCCATGCAAACCGCTATCTCCATCCACAAACTGAGGTATCTCGTCTCCCAACAGGTCTATAACCGCTCTCAAGCATATCGGCCTTCTGCAGAACCGAGTTAACAGTAGCAGCATGATTTATGAAAACTGAAGCCACTTATCTCTATAAGGCAGAAGACTGCTCTTTCACCAAGAAGCAAACACTACTCAGTATCATGAAAGATGACCTGGAATTATAAAGTGAATCAGCGTATTTACACAATACACAAGCCCTACGTCTTAGCTCTGTTTTGACGCCCTAACCTGGTTATGACATTTGGCACATCTGAATAGAAGACTTTCCCAGTGTCCTCATTTTTGAACTGTGACACATTCTTTAGTGCATGTACAAGGAATTTTCAAAGAAATGATAAAGACGTACATTAAAGGGACGTTCGGTTCTCAATCTTATCTCTGTTTCCTGCATCTGTACAATATGATCAATTTCATCAACCTTTGATTTATTTTAAAAGGATGGGAAACTCATTAAAACCGATAATCTTCTGTAAACTACAAATGCAGCAGATAGAAGTTAAGCTGAAAAACATGGGTATTCCTTTAACAAAGTATTTCTGAGGACAGGTGTAGTGTGGTAAGATAAGAACATGCCATTGTCGAGTAAAAGATTTTCCTAAACCATAGTCACAGTCAGATTAACATCAATCTCATGATTAGTCACAGATAACCAGCATTTAAAGGGTTGAGCATCTGGACAGAAGCTACTAACACTGACCCAGCAACAGTGCCAACAAACTGTGAATTCCAGCACAGCAATGTGAAGTCCACCACAGAGCTCCTCCATGTCTTCTGCTGGCAGGAGTCTCAACACACTGATGGCTTAAGCATGGGGGAATGTAAGCAACAGGTTTACAACATCTGTTTGAGTGTAATCTGCTGAGCAAATCCTGCAGCTCTAATCTTACTGTACAAATCAACAGAAAATATGGAGTTCATGAACTAGAATTAACAAGCACAGAGCATCTCAGAACCATGGAAAATTGAACAATAGTCTTTACCAGAAAATGGCTTTCAAAGCTACAAAGACGTAGGACAGTTTGTGAAGGTTACAAACTCATTTAATTATCAGGTTTAAAACCAATTTACTGACGATTACAGACAAGCTTCACTGAGCTTCTTTTTGGCAGGTTTTAAGGGTGAAAAGGGATATTTGGGATGCAATTTCTGTATGACCAAAAGATAAAGGAACAACATAGTGTACTACCAACATAATTTTGCTCTTGGAACAAATGCTCCAAATCCAGAAAAGAATGATGTCAATGCAAAAACAGGTTTCTTCAAAATGTCTTGTGAATATCAAATTATGAACCCAGTATCATTAATGAAAAGTTAACAAAAAGTCTTGGTAATTCCAGACAATTTTTGTTAGTTGGTTCATCATGAAATTTTGTGTTAACAGCACAGTTTTATGTTTGTGCCAGATACACTATATAGATCCCTGTTTAAGAAACCATATAAACACCTGAATCATTTAATTCACAGATTTGCAATAGTGGATCATTGCCCGAGTATAATATTTTTTATTCCTGTTTAATTGGAATCTCTACATCTACTTTTAGGAATTGTGTGAAAATCAAATGCAATTTTAAGTAAGATTTTTGCATAAATATAGAAAATTTTAAAGCGTCACTTCATCATGTTGCCCACCCTTTTACATAAGCAATATCATGCCAGCAAGTGTGAATGTGTACATGGCAAAGACACAGGTCTGGTCTGCAGACAACAGTGCTGGATCCAAGGCAAGAGCACAAACTCAAAGGCATTACAGTTACTCTTCCTGTGCAGCTTTATGGCTCAATTCCACGCTGCATTCCTCTGAAATTCCACAGTGATTCTCAGAGGATTCAAGGCTAGGAGGGAGGGAAGGAAGGACGTACGGACAGAGAGGATAGGCTGGGAGAAGGAAGGGAGCATTCCCTGTCACAGGCTGAGCAAAAGAAACACTGGTTTGTTGACTCCCCAAAGGACAGAAGAATGTGAACAGGGAGCTGATTTGGGAACATTTTCTTGGCAAGGCAGTAACTTTATCTGGCTGATCAGTCTAAGCTGGCAGTGAGGCTAAATAGGGAAACACTAGGTTCAACAGTACATACACGAATAAACACCTTAGGGGGTTACCATGTCCGAATGGTTTCTAGCATGGAAACTGCATCAATAATGCCCAATTAGCTCAACTGCATCAATAACAATGACAACACCAATGCAGAACGTGGCTACCACAACACATCAGTACAAGATACTTTTAGAGAAGAGATTCTAAACCACTACACATTTATACCTCAAAATTCTCTTTCTCTGATAGTTCTAATGAAGTGATACAGTAATCTGATCTACTGGATCTACATCAGCAGCGACACAGACCTGATTAACCCCTTACGCCAGAAGATCTTGACTTTTCACACTACTGTGAATTTGCACTATAGTCCATTATGGTACTGAATAAGAAGCCTTAAGATTTAAAAACCTGCGGTAGTGACCAGCTTTACCCCCAGGTTTGGTTCATTTGGGCAGGCTTTAAAACTGTAATCGAAACCAAGACAACCTGAACTGAAGAGGAAATGGTCAAGGTCCAGTTCAAAACACTTTATTTGTGATTTTATCACAATCCGAACAAGTTTGAGCTAAACACATGGTGAGAAAAGCACATTAACACATCACACTTTCTGAACATGTATTCAGTACATGTTGACGGTCAGCATGTTGTACATGCTAAATTTTAGCTACCTTCTTTCCCTCAGTCGCCTGAAAGCATAAGGTCTTTGCCAAATTAGAAGCGTTTTAGTATGTTTCCTCAACCGGTGTTGGGCATTCTACTGATACATCGCCCAGCTCTGCCTTTGCTCCACGTTAAGCTGCTTAGCAATCTTTCTCACAGAAATATGCACTAGTCCAGCACACAGAATCCTCTTCCTGTATTTATGTTCTTGGTTCCGCCCCAGAAAAATCTGACCAGTAAGCAAACTGAAAATCTTCGCTTGGTTTGAAGTTACGCTCTGTACATTATTATCCCAATACAGGTCTCTATATTAACATTAGAGAAAGCTACAACATGCAAATAAGCTTTACAAATAAGCCAATCACACAAACCTCTTCAAACATCCATGTGAAAGGCTGGGGCTAAACTGCTGTAGGCTAAATAAGGAGATGTACTGGGTTCATGGCCTCACAAAACCATGATTTAGAAATGTGGGCTGTTTTTTAAGTTTAGTTTCAATATATGGACTGTATAGATGAGGGGAGTAAATGTAAATTGTGAAGCATCCCTGTGACCTGACCTTGCCATTAACTTTGAGAACGCGATCATCACTTCCACAATGGAAGCAGAGAATCTGGGGATCACTCTGGATGAGGGTCTTACGTTGGGGTCCCTTCGTCACCACCAACACTACTCAGATTCTCATCCAGTCACTCGTCATGTCAAGACTGGACTACTGCAACTCTCTCCTTGCTGGTCTTCCTCTGAAGGCCACAAGACCTTTACAGCTATTTCAGAATGCAGCAGACTCATCTCGTCTTGTCGTCACACCTAAATTCTCACACACCACCCCACTGCTGAGAACCCTTCACTGGCTTCCTGTGGCTGCCCACATCAGATTCAAAACACTGATGCTGACCTACAAAGCCAAAAATGGTCCAGCTCCTGTTTACCGATCTGCAATGATCAAACCACTGAGAACACCTCATCTTCAGCCCGACTAGACATCCCCCTTCTCAAAAATCGAAGACAGACATTTAGGCTCTTCTCAGTTTTGGCTCCCAAGTGGTGGAATGAACTTCCCCTAACTGTCAGAACTGCAGAGTCTCTCACTGCCTTCAAACGTCGACTAAAGGCTCTTCACAGAGTATTTAGGACCATAACTACAGAACAAACAAACTTCCTACTAATTTTATGAGAAATAAAATCTATGTCAAGGTTTTGCATGAGCTCCGGTATAATTTTGGTTGACTAGCTGCTCTTAAACCAAGTCTAGGTTTACTGGTAAGTTCTCTTTGTTGACTAGAAAGCACTGTGTAAGTCGCTCTGGGCAAGAGCGTCTGCCAAATGCTGTAAATGTAAATGAAGCTTTAAGTACTTGAAGCCTTTTTTAATTAAAGTAGTATGTGATATGGATCCTTTAATATACTGAAAATCGCAATACTGATATTTTGTCCATATCGTGCAGCCCTATTTTGAGTGAGGAATGTTGGTTTGCTTGGATTTTTCTCTGATGTGAACAAAAACTGAACCAAGAAGAAAACTTTCACAGTTCAAAACAAACTATAGGCACGAAACTTGCTTAACCAAATGGGTATCAATCATATGTAATCATGCTACATGATTTCTTGCTACAATCACTTTTTAAGCCCCGTTGCTTTATTCTTATCTTTGCACATATCTAGCTGTTCTTCCTACATGGTTGACTTTCATGTCTGTGACCCATATCTGTCTTTAAAGCAAACACACCTGCATCCTGAAATGACTGGTGAAAACACATCGCAATCAACAAATGTAAAATGAATGATCCACATGCATAATTATCAACATCAATAACAAATCATTAACAACAAATGAATAAATGGCCGTCACAATCCTTGACAAGGATTATAAGCTCTGAACAGCTCCAAGCTTGGGAAGGTAAAAAAGCCAGCCGTATTTATGCTTTTGCAACTATTACTGGCAGAAACGGCAAGTTAGATGCTGCTGCTGCCATGCTTCCAAAGCTAAATGATGACAATAATATAAACAGCAGGGGATAAAAGTACATGTGATTAAGTTGTTTAGCCATGAACCAGATTCAACAGCCTTTTCTGGTCAATTCACATATGGACAATATATCACTGTATCCACCATCTGAGCCACTTAAAAATGTAAAGTGAAAGTGACTATTTGTCACTGTGAACAAACTCAAGCACCACAACGAAATGCAACCTCTGCATTTAACCCATCACACGTGCACACATGGAGCAGTGGGCAGCTATCAACAGCGCCCGGGAAGCAGTGTAGCAGGACGGTACCTTGCTCAAGGGTACCTCAGTAGTGCCCGGGCCGGGACTCGAACGTGAGACCTTCAGGTCTCAAAGGCAGCGTCCTAACCACTAGGCCACCACTGCCTAACAACAGTTCTTTGAGCCTCATCTCTCAGAAAGTCCTCCTAACGTCTCGGCCTCTCACTGAGAACAAAGTCTCTACTATTTTGATGCATTTCACATTCACAAAAGGCATGTGATTCCACAGGTTGTTAGGATTTGCTCCTTGATGCTGCGTCACATAGAGCAAGCTTAAACGTGCCCATTCAACTAGGCTTCATACTTTTACCATCACTGCTGCCATTTCACACACTGATTTTTCTGGTGGAAATGACAAAATAAACCAGCATTATCACATATCACCACTGTGTCTCAGTCCCTGATTCACTCATCAATAAAAGCTATTCCCATTATTACAAGTTTTCTCCGTTAAACACTACTGTGTAAGGACATGCTTTGGCTCATGCATGGTCTATCTGTACTGTACTCTGCAGCAGCCATCACAGCACACCACCGACACCCAGCCCCCATTACTGAGCAAACGAGAGCAGTGCTCATTAATCTACACAAACTCATCTTACCTGGTAATATGATCCATCAACCCTCAGATCCATATACCTCCCTCTATATTTTATATGCTTATAAGCTTATGCTTTGTGGCTGCAGTCTCAAGAATGATACAAAGGAAAACAACAGGTATATATTTTTGACAAATGGAAGAAGGAAAAAGACAGTAGTAGTGGTTTGGTACATGAAGTTCTAAGAACTCTTGGAGTCTTGGTCACTTCATGCATCTCCTGTACTGTAAAATGGTAAGATTTTAACCATGTGCATTAACACAAGAGGTTGCATCTTTTTTAATAGTCAGTTAGTCACCACCACACAATAAAACAAAATGAGTCTCACAAACATTGCTGAAATGTATTTTGGCAGTTAGTGGCTTGCCAACATTGGCTATGGCTGTGTAAGACGCTATGGTTTGAGGTGAGAGATGTGCAAGAGTTCCTGATGTCCAATTTGGACTCTAAGCTAAAATAACAACAGCTCTTTGAGCCTCATCTCTCAGAAAGTCCTCCTAACGTCTCTGCCTCTCACTGAGAACAGAGTCAGCCTTACAACTTGCAGCAACTAAGCATTTCTCCTAATTGGGTTTGGACTTATTAAAGTCCATTTCTCTGTAGAAAATAGCTTCATATCTGGTATGTGGCAAGTTTAATTCAGTGTCCATTGTTCCTTTAATGATGGCAGGCGGTCCTCACTCAGATGCAGCAAAACAGGCCAAACCATCCAAAACCACGATACTCATCATCACAACGTTTCTCAGATTTGATCATATTCTTAGGCTGCAATGCAAAGATTTCCTATCCCCAGACTTTGAATTTATTTAAGCCAAAAAGATATATGTTTGTATCATCCATTCATAAAAAATGTTAACAATAGTCCTCTGGCTTGTCCACACGGTCTTTACTAAACTGTAGGTGGGCAACAATGTTTGTTTAGAGCAGTGGCTTCCTCTTTTCAACCCTACCATGCACACCATTTTTGTTCCGTATTTTTTTACTGATGGTGAACTCCTGAACATTAACCAATGTGTGAGAGGCTGTTCGGTGCTAAGTAGTTACCATGGGTTCCCTTGTGGCCTTCCTCTTGAAGTGATTCTTGTTGATCTAACAATCTTAGTAACAACGGTCTTAAATTTCCATCATATGTACACAGTCTGTCTGTCTGTGAACTGGTAGAGTCCAGACTCTTTAGAGATGGTTTTGTGACCTTTTACAGCCATGATGAGCATTCGCAACTCTTTCCCTGCAGTCTAAGAAAATCTACTTTCTTTGTGTCATGATGCACTTCCACAAAAAAGTTTTGAATATGAGAGACTTTGACAGACTGATTTCCCTGTTTGTAAAACTAAAACAGGGAGCTCACTCACACCCGATTACTTTGATTGAAAACACCGACCTTGGACTGCACCTTCTAATGATCCCCTAATTCTAGTAGCTCACATTTTTGACACTCTCATATATGTAATACAACAGAAAACTTAAAAACATATAAACAGCACTGGATTCCTAGCTACATGCCAATGTCCATGGATCGCTGGCTATTTGGTAAGCTGTAAAGCCATTGGTCAATTCCCACTGCATTTCAATTAGGCTGATGATACTTTGTTACATCACGATTTTGTAGTTTCTTCCCCAACAAGTGCAGCTGTTTTTGTGAACTGCTGCAGGCCATTAGCTTCAGTTATGTTAGATTTTGCCTTTAATAGTTTACAGTTAAGTGCACAACTGCTTGTTTCTATTTTGTGTTTTGCAGTATTCAAGCTGATTGACAAATCTCTCGCTTTATACTATATAAAGATTTCAATACAAATGTAACCAATGTTAATAATAGCAGGTCTTTAAAAGGTGGAAGAGACAGCCCACACTTTGATAAACACATGGTCAGCTGCAACAATTTTTTTTTGTGGGGGGGGGGGGGGGGTTGTCTAGTCTGAAAGTGGCACTGAAAATAGTGTGAGCAGTAAACTCCAGCTGGTAGAGGTCATATATGTAACTTATTTGTAAGGGGGAGAGAGAGAGGGAGAGAGAGAGGGAGAAAAGAGAGGGAGAAAGACAGAGAGAGAGAGACTCCCATGGAAAGACTAACTACTCACACAGAAATCTAACAACGATAAGGAGTTCATTCAAATACCAATGGGCAAAGAAACAAAAAGAAGCATCTTAAGACAACAACAAAAACAGCAAATTAACTTACAGTAACCATAGAGCTGGTGAAGACAAGCAGACAAGCACTGTAAACACCTTTGGGCATGACCAGGGGAAGTCCTTTTCCTTTTTCAGCACTAAAGATTTCAGCTGTATTAAAGAGATCAGAAAACCACTACAGGAAGTGATCTCCCTTGAAGAACCTGTAGCAGTTTGTATTCTTGGTTGAGAGGATACATTTGTCAGCCTTCCCCTTTCAGGTGACTTCCACATATGTGCTTAACTGGCCAGAGGAGTATAAAGTTAAGACGTTTGTTGAGCTACCAAGTAGGATTATTCGATGTATAAATGTATAAATTCTATGTTAAAATGGTGCCAGTTCCTGGTAAAACAAATAAAGATACTTGCATTTCCAAACAATGCAACTAGCCTTCAAGGTCAAGCAGACTCTTCATTTTCTGTATATGGTGAACAGCGTTCAGGATGGGATAATTAGTGTAAACACTGTTCCTGTCAAACTTCAGAAAAACACAAAAACAGACCAGTGAGTGACCCTTTTAAGACAACTCTTCATACATTCTTACAAGACATGGCCAGTGATCGTGTCATGGGCTTCACATTCCTTTAGAAGCATTCCCACACAAGACAGGAAGTCAAACTTCCAAGTCTCCTGTCATTTACACATCCACATACACTCCCAAAACACAGCTGTTGCCCTCAGCCAAAACTGAAGACCATATAATTCAAACCCATTGTCAAATAACCAACACAATTATGGTCCAGAGTCTAACCAATCAAAGGTATGCAGTATGGTGGGATGGTACCTTGCTCAAGGGTACCTCAGTAGTGTCTGGGCCAGGACTTGAACCTGCAATCTTCAGGTCAGAAAGGCAGTGTCCTAACCACTAGGCCACCACTGCCCAAGTGTGTAAAGTGCAGTGCATTAAAATGATCAGTGCATACAGCAATACTGCACATGTGGAGTGCAAGAACACGGACTAGAGTGCAAGGCAAAAAGGTATTAAGGTTCAGGAGCCTAATGGCCCCATTATAAAAACTGTCCTTGAGTCCTGTGGTGCAGGGAGTCATGCTCATGTAGCATCTGCCAGATGGAGTAAATGTAAGAGGAATGAGAGTAGGTGTAAGATTAAACTGGGGAACTATGCTGGTAACAATATTAGTACTTCACCATGTTGTTAACTTGGAAACAAAGGAGACACTGTAAGTGCTTTCATAAGACCTCTTCTGCCCTCTTGCAAAACAGATATATTGTTCTAACACTAAAGGCATGATCAGACAAATTGAAAGAATCATATGACTCCTTGTTGTTTAAGTCTTTTCTGAAGCCTCAAACACTCAGCTAGTTGAGAGAAGTGTAAGTAGTAGTGTAACAATGAATCAATCTGGATCAATGCATCAACTAAAATAGCACACGATCTGATGGATTGATTAAACACATAAAACAATTTTAAAAATCAATGTGTGACACAATAAATTAGACTTCATTTTACCGTGGAGTTTTATTTTTTACGGAGAAGCTGCTTTTGCTTCAGACTTGACTGCTGAATTTGACCTTGAGTAATAGAATCTTTACATTAGATTAGTTTAAACATGTGAGTTGATGGAAATGTAGCAGATTGTGTGAAATGGCATCATATTTCAATCTGACTGCAGACCCCAGCACTGAACCGAATCAATCGAATCGCATAGCTGCAAATATTAAGGTATCGAAAATGTATCGAATTGGCTACAATCGTATTAAACAGTGATAAAACGCATGATTTACACACCTAGTAAATATGTTTAGTACCAAAGTACCTAACCCAAAGTAATGAAAGTCATTTTCAGTCACATACATGGGTGTGAAGTGATTTAGGGCCCTGTGGTAGAGAGTCTTAGTTAGGACACACTCTAGCTCCAGTTATGACACAATACTCCAGCTATTCCAGCTATCTGCTGCTAAATGTACACCCTTAGCCAAGCGTTGCAGATGACAGTTTTGTATACCTCCGCTGTGTCCAATAATGTAAACCACTGCTAAAAGCAGATGAGACTCTGGATGCCTCTCTGAACTTTCACAAGCTGCTGCTGCTAGCGAAGTGAAGACAATGTCTAGATAAAAATAGATCTTGTGCAAATAGGAAATACAGTAGGTAGTGGATTCCAGCTGGACACGGTGTGTGTGGTTCTTATTTGTTAAAGCCCCAGCCCTGTCTTATGAGACATTTCCTTTTGCTCTGTTGACTCATAATGACCTTTGATCTAGACATTTGGTAATCATACGCTCACAATGCTGAGTGACTAATACCCCTTACTTACAGCTCCAATGCCTTAACGAAACACCATTCAGAGAAACTGCTAATAATGGAAATCCAAGAACACATTTTTATAATTGGATTATTTATATAAGCAGTGTATATACAATGACAATTAAAATAATTAAAATGAATCAAGCAAAACACATGCAAAGTGGAAAATGTAAA